>JAQHUG010000485.1:261785-274420 GCA_028555095.1 Dicrostonyx torquatus | reverse complement strand
TGAGTGGAGGGAAATCAGAGCCCTCAGATGAAGAGCAGGGAAGGAAACCAAAGAACAGCGTGAAACTACAGAACAAAGGAATGGGTGAAACATAGCCTCTGAACTGGCTGAAATGGAGAGCCACCGGCCCACAGAACGCAACTGCCCCAACACACCCATCAGCCCACTACTCTACCCTAGTCTGTCCTCCTGCCAAGCACCTGGGCATCACCCTTTGGACTCCTTCCCTTTCTGCCTTTCCTAAGCTTGCCTTCTTCTCTGTTTCAAAGTCAGGAAACAGCCATCATAGCTCCACTCCTCATCCTGGGTTCTTTCGCATTGGTTTATAACAGTGTTCGCGGCCAGGTCTTATGTCTCTGAGCCTACACTACGCAGGGCCACAGGAACATAGCTAACAAAACATTCCTTGACATGTGACTTATGCACTAACTCCCTTTTGGTGAAATAAGTCTTTCTCCCCTTTTCTTCAAAGGCAGGATGCTTTAGGCTTGGGGTCAGCTGGTCATGGACCATATGGGGGGCTCTGCATTATTTCTTCCGACCCAAAATACCTTTCTTTTCAACTCCATGACATGGCATCCTACTCTTTCACCAAGCACTGGCCCTCTCTGCCGTTCCATATCTTTTAAAGGCTTCCTCTTGGCTCCCCAAACTTCCCTTTCCTGTCTGGGAAGGGTCCTGTGGGCTGTGTGTTTGCTCATGCTCTGAGCTTGGAGAGTAGTTAAGCTGATATTTTCTGTTCACAGTCATCAGTGTGAGTCATGGGCTTTTCCCTAATTTAGAATGAATACCCCTGAGCTTGTGGTCCAGCCTAATGACACACAAACTTACAGATAAACACATTACATCTCTATGGGAGAAGTTAACATGGGAACATTGCGGAATCAGATGCAAACTTTTAATATAAAACAAACATCAAGGAATATTTGTGCTTATAGGAGGCTGTATCAGATTTGTATAAGAGTAAGTCATTTTTATTCTGCAGTGGGGGGATATAAAGCATTAAGAACTTTATATAAATAAATTTTCTTTTGTAAATCTTCAGCACATTCTACCTCAGCGAGTCCTCTGGAATGGTTTCCCATGAAGTTATGAGTGTATACTTTTAGCTTTAAAAATTTTAACCTGTTGGGGACACAGCTTGGATGTTTTTCCAGGGAACTAAGAGAATTTCTTGGCCATTTGAATAGAATTTTATCTAAATGATGCTTTAAGATTTACTACTCCATAAACTTACAATTATCTACATTTAATTCAATATTTCTTTTTCTTAACAGTTCATTTTTAAAATGATGGTTCTCTGTCTTGTGGAAAATGAACAGTTGTTTGCCCAGCACTAGAAATAAAATGGAACCTGTAGAACATGGGGAATGATGTGACTTTGCTTTTCTTTGAATCAAGGGAATCACAGATTTTATTACGTTAGCCTTTGAGAGAACAGAACTTTTTCAGCCTTGAATTACAGTCTCATTCTAGGTCTTTAAAAATTATAGGCTAGGAGTTATATCTGGTCTATGTCCTTTGGATCATTCTGATATGACAATCAGAACATTCCCATATGAAATCTTATTAGGAACACAAGGCTCTAGTGCTCCACAGCAATTATTGATATAGAGATTGTCATTGTCATGAAGGACAGCTTCACAAAGCCAGTGTGTCTCCTACCCTTTCTACCTGTACGTTAGAATTCTTTACTTTTTTTTATTACTGACTAATAAATTTGAGTTGGCAAGACTGATCTTCTGAGTCATCCACCCCTTCATCAGGCATATTTTACATCTCACATTGTTCTAAAACTCACAAGCATAGTACCAAGCTTCAGAGTCTACCCTCAGTATCCAAGTGTTTCAGACATAGAGTCCTTGTGCTGCAGCATCAAAGAATTCCCAATCAGTCTCTCCAGACCATGATGGGAGCTCTAAGGGGAAGCAATGTGGAATTCAGATAAAGCAGAAGAAAGAATTCTCTGGGGGGCACGCTGATAGAAACAAGGCAAGCATAGACCATTCCAGGGAAGAGATGAGTGGCGACAGTGAGCTGCAGCAGGAGGCACAGCTCTCATTCATGGGTAAAACACAAAGATTGGAAAAATGAGGAGAGTTGATGTTGGAGACTAAGACAGCAGTCAGTCAGCAGGAGCCTGTAGACTGTGCTTGTTCCCCTTGGAGTATCTCATTGATTTGGTTGCTGCCCATGAGTCAATCCACAGAAAGGAATGTTCTATTCTATTATGATGTTTCGATGCATGAACATTTTAACTTAATGAATTAGATTTTTAAACCTCTCTAAATGCATTGTGTACATCCCCTCTTTGATGCATCATGCTTGCAATGATGATCAAGTCTATTTTGATGACTACAGGGTACCCTTATAAATGTCAATCATGATACCTAACTGCCAACAAGACATCAATATTTTAAGAGGGTTTGGTGGTTATGGGACATTCACTCTTATAGTATAACCTTCTGAGTAGCTCATCTTTTAAATAAACTTGTTAAAAAATTGATAGCAATGAAAATTACAAAGTCCTAAGAGCTGTTTCTTCTCAATTGTTGTTCCTGGTATACCATAGGCTAAAGGTATAGGACAAAATTCACAAGAATCGAGAAACTAGTCTTTGGCTTAGATAGGAAGAGCACTTATCAATTCTATGCATTATCTCCTTGCAAGTCTTTCATTTATACAAAACACATGCATGTAACATTTTCATGTTAAATTTCCATGCAAACTGAAGTATATTCAAGAAAAGTAAATCTTGTTTTTAATCCTTTTATACTTCTGTAATCTGGTCAAAATCTAAAGGGAGAAAAGGATTTTGCCATGAATAGGCATGGTATGACCTGGGATACATATATACATATATATATATATATAGATATATATGTATATATATATATGTATATATATGTGTGTGTGTGTATAATCTCTTTTAATACAAGAAGACTGCCACTTTCAGAGAGTTCTAAGGTTAAATGTAAAAACCTTCAAGTTTATAATACTGATAATAATGTTAAGTGGGAAAGATTAAAGTATAAATAAAAATGTTATCATTGTTTAAAACATATATAACGCATGAATAGAAATATACGAAAATATATGTATGCACATTATATTATGTAATATATGTATGTGAACATATGCATTTAATGTACACAAGCATATAAATATGTTAAGGGATATTCATGAAAACTTATTTGAAAGTTTTTAAATTTATGTAATTCTTATCTGTACATTGCTGGCAGACACCCCAAGGGTCAGAGGCGTGTCATAGTACAGGTGGAGGTGGCTGTCTGGATGAACAAGGAGATCTCAAGGGAAAAGGGTGTCCTGAGAAGCTAAGACCTGATGCTACTTTCATCTTGACAGTTTCTAGTGCTTGTGTGTCTTCTTCCTCTAATTCTCCTGAAAAATGATGAAAGAAAGAGAGAGATATAGAAATAAAAATTGCAACTAAAGAGAGAAATATGCACAGCAGGGGGAAACCACAGGAAGTGACCCAGTTTAACTGGACTTGTAAGGAGCTGAATGAGAAGTATGTGCTCCGTGTTCAGTTGGGGAAGTTCCGTCCTTCTGGAGAGCTATGACCTCATCCTAGATCCCAGAATTTTCCCAGGGCAAATTCCTTTGCAAACCATGCTGTCATCTTTCTCTCTTTTCTCTTTATTTTTCTATTTATTGCACCACATGAAAATTCCTGTTTCTATAAAACTTCCAATCTTAGAATACCATATAAATTAAAACATGCAAAGAAAATGATCTTTGCCCTTATTTCTGACCCCTTCGATCTGAGTTTAGAAGGTAAAATAAAATTCACCGTATTTGCCCAAGAGCACGGAGAGAGCATTGTGGATATGTATCCCAGCATCTAACAAATTAGGTTTGGATCCCAGCTCTGCTGATTGAATACATGACTTTTTAAGGATTGATTCCCAAGTTTAGACTTTATTTTTCTCATTTATAACAATAAGCCTACCTCATAGGGTTGCTATGGGATATTAAAGAGTTTGTATGTACAAAATGCTTAAACTGTTGCCTGAGACACAATGCATCCTTTAGTCATGTTTCCTCTGCCAGGATCTCTAATCAACATGCTGGCCCTGTGGTAACCGTAACCACATAACACAATATAAATTGATGGAGATTAAATAAAGCTAAAGTTTTACTGTCATATTTCAAGTCCTCCATACCACAGAGGCCTGCCATATTGGGCAGAGCCGATAGAGAACTTCTCCACCCTTGCAGAGGGCACTAGTGCATGTTGTATTAGCAATGACGAAACAGAAAAGACCCACAAGACAGGAGAGAGGACAAGGCTGTGATGGGACAATCAACTGTTCCAAAGCTGTATTAATTCACTCTGGAACAGGTGATGCATGAATCACTTGGAGTTTCTGATTTGGGAGATCTAGGCAGGACCTGGTTGTCAGGATTTCCAGTAAGTTTCTAAAGGACGATCAAAGAATGCCATTAAGGAGCCACACCCTGGATGACAATCTTTCTAGAACGCAGGCTCATGTGTGGTGTGTGCCGTCTGTGAAAGAGGTACAATATCCACATTTCTTACTAAAATTTCTTCCCTAATATTTTTTTCCATCATGATGTCACCCTGGTTGTTCTTCCTGCCTCCCTTTCACAATCTCCTGCTGTCACGTTTATGCCATCTTCCTCTTTATGCTTTTATTGCTATCTTCCCTATCCCTAACATTGGTCTAATGTACAAAGGTCTCTCAAACAGTAGTGTCTCAGTTCAAACTAAGACTCCTTTAACCAAGGCAGCAAAAGTTTCTCATCCATCTTTTCAAAAGACGTATATCCAACAATCATTAAAAGTGAAATAAACCATCACTTTTCAAATATGTTGGGTTTTGACCAAAGCAGTCTTAACGTGGAGGCACCCTGCCTGAGCTCAGCTTGTTCCTTGGAATCTTTAGTAAGTTTCTTAATTCCCACACACATCAGATCTTCATCTCAAAGTGCAGGTGGCGATAAATTTCTCTGAGAAGTGCTGGGAGCACTGAGTACGTTCATGTGTGTATAGTGCTAGAACTGTGCCACATCTATAAGAAATGCTAAGTGTTAGCTTTTGTTATCTCTGTTGTCATTGTTAATTATAATAAATCATGTCAAAATAATTGGTTAAGAGCACCTATTGCTCTTGCAGAGGACCTGAGTTCAATTCCCAGCACCCACATGGTAGCCCACAACAATCTGTAAGTCCAGTTCTATGGGATCTGACACCATGTTCTGATCTCCACAAGCACTCGGAATGCTTCATAGATGCAAGTAAAACATTGATATGCATAAAATAAAATAAATAAATATAATTTTAAAAAATAACTTTAATTTTTAAATCTTAGGTAAACCTTTCTGTGAAACTTTAAAAAAAACTGTGTGAAATAATAAACTGTGGAAAACACAATAAGATGAACTAAAGAAGAGCTTCGGACCATTCTGAGTTTCCCTTTCCTCTTTACACATGGAGATGATATTGTCACTTACCACATGCTGACAACTGGATTTCTTGTGAGTTTTAAGCAAGTTAATGTAAATAAAGCAAAGAACCAACAAGATTTTCAGGTTAGAAAATACAAAGTGCAAGCCCCTTCAATTTGGTAAAGACTCTAAAAGACAGTGTTCCCTATGACCTTCCCTGAATTCTTATATCTCGATCTCACTGGGGATTATATTTCATTAGTTCCAAGATATCTAGCTCTCCTATTTCTTTTAAATACATTTTAATTAGAATACAATTGTATCATTTCCCCTTCCCTTTCCTCCATGCAGCCCTTTCCAGGTGCTCTCTCCGTGTCCCACGTGCCACAGCTCTCAAGCTGATGGCCTCCTTTCCCTTTGATCGTCACTGTCACACACACAAATGCACAACAGATGCGTCCAGACTACTAAAAAAGGCAAGATCTCCTAAGTAAATTGAGAGCATGGGGGTCACTGGAGAGGGCAGAAGTGGAGGGGGAGGGAGGAGAGTGGAGAAAAATATAGAACTCAATAAAAAAAATTTTAAAAGATCAGCTAACAATTGCAAAAAGAAGGTGAATGGGAAGGAATCAGAGGGTTGAGAATGGTGGGAAGGGCAGAGAATATGTTCAAAATGCATAGTACAAAATTCTCAAAGAATAAAAAGTATTTTTATAGAGGGAGGATGTTTTCTCACGGAGCACTTCCTTATTCGCTTCTTTGATTTTAAGGCTGGCTTTGAACTTTTAGGATGTGAGTGCTCGGAATTAGGACTGTCTCTGCATTGCTCTCTTTCCTGGCGTGATAACATGAAGAAAGCCTGCTGTGGGTTCATAAGGGCTAAGGTCAGAGAAAACAATTCGAGTGCTTGTCTGCCCATAAGAAGACTAAGACTACTATGGGGTAGAGGACACAAGGTCTAACAGAAGTTGTGGTCCCTGACACTTCTCTGTAGAATAGGTACTAACCATTCTCGAGTACTGAAAATCAAAGATTTTCAAGATTCACAGGCCACTCCAGATTCAATGTAATTGTTTCCTGACACCCATAAGTTGACCCACCCTATACAAATTTCTACAAAATTGTTTCTTTTTATGTCAGAAACAGGACCAAAAGATGGAATTTTAAAAAACATTTTCAAAAATAAAACTAAACTGCCTTTATATTGGAGTCTTCAAATTTGGAATTAAATTCTCATAACAAAACTTAAAAAAAAAAGCACTCACTGTCCAAGCTGCTAAATGAGGGAAGAGAGTCGTGTTCAGCAGCAACACGTGTGGGTCACAGTGACCAGCGTGTCAAGATGTACATAAATGTGCAGTCAGTGCCACTCACACGTGGGTGGCAACAACGGCTCTCTAATTGGACTTAAGACCCACTCAACAGGAGGGAAGTCACTTCTGGGACTAGAAACCTAGTCAGCTTCCCGGAGTAAGTGTGGTCATGGACCTTAGAAAGAATCACTATTTTGCTAGGTCAGCATGATTTCTTACTACATTCTAAACCTTATCTTTATACCCACAGAAAAATGTAGCTATCATCACTCATCAAATAAGTATCTCTTTACATCAAATGGAGATCATTACAGAAAAACCACAGCTTGACATAATCGAAGACCAATAGAACGTGGTGTCAGAATGCTGCTTAATGAACCTGGCCCAGCCCCAATGGATGCATCTACGTCACAGCCTCTGCATCTATGTATTGTTCAGGGAAACCAGGAAAGAGAGGGCAGAAAGATTATGAGAGTCATAATACCAAGAGTTTTGCTGTGAAACTGTCTCTCTCCTGTGTCCTACTGGACTGGGGGGAGTTCCACTTCATCTTGGACTTGGGGGGTTCACTGCGTCTCACTGGACTGGGTGGAGTTCTACTGCATCTCACTGGACTGGGGGGATTCCACTGCATCTCACTGGACTGGGGGTTCCATTGTAGCTCACTGGACTGAGGAGAGTTCCACTGCATCTCACTGGACTGGGGGTTTCACTGCATCTCACTGGACTGGGGGGAGTTCTACTGCATCTCACTGGACTGAGGAGAGTTCCACTGCATCTCACTGGACTGGGGGAAGTTGCACTGCATCTTACTGGACTGAGAACTACAGGTGACTGGTGCCTGCTGGGAGAGCTTGCTTCCCACAGAGACGAACCCTTTGTCTCTCTTACTTTAACATCACCAAAATGACACACATCTTACATTGTGAGCCTTCTTGCTGTAGATGTCAGCTGTCAACCATTGCCAAGACACACTTTTAATCAGTAGTGCACATGCAAACATTAAAGGCAACAGCCTCCAAAGGTTCAGTGTGGGCGGCAGAAGTTCAAAAATAAATCCTAGAAACAGTGTGAAATATTCTTTTCAAACATAAAAAAATAAATAAATGTGTATTTGTGTGTGTACCAGAGACTACAGAGAGTCCATAAGGAACAGCAGAGGATCAGGTTCAAGAAGCATTCTGGAAACATATAATTAAGAACTCAGTCTAATTGTATAGCATGAATCAATTGCATTATTTGAATTCTTTTTTAAAAATCTATTCTAGGGGCTGGTAGAGGTCTCTGTGTTTAAGAGTACTTACTGCTCTTGTAGAGGACACGAGTTAGGTTCCCAGTGCCCACATCAGGTGACTCCCAGAAGCTTGCAACTCCAGTCCAGGCCTAGTCTACACCCTTTCATGTTCTCCACCGATGTCTACACACACACACACACGAAGAATAATAATGAAAAATAAATAAATCTTAAAACTGCTTCTACACCAATGTTCTGTTTGCCATTTAGAGCAGACATGTGTAGGAAACAAGAGTATTGAAAATTCAAGAGCGTCACTTCCTGAATGTGGCACGTTCATGATCACGTAAAAAAATTATTTTACATATGCGCTCTTTTTATGTGTTCCTAAGTTACACATAAGCCACATCTATATAAATTTAGATATAAAAACTATTTCAACAGATATAAAATAGTATCTAAAAAAAGTGGTTTCTTGAAAATACATAATTACTATCACGGACCAGAAATTCCAGCTGCTGAGAGTTAGTGAGATGTGGGGTCTTGATTCTCAAAGACAGTGAGTGCCTGAGGAATCTAAAGAATTGAAATAAATCAACGACTTTTTCGTCTTGGAGTAGTGAGCAGCCCTGGGTGCGAGCGACAGATCCTGGAGAAGATATTTGCTCAGCACTGTAGAAAAGCAGGGAATTTCCACCCAGCCCAGAGACAAGGCAAATTTCTGTTTCAAGAATGCTAATATTGCAACAACAGGGGTGAGTTTTATTTGTAGCAGTTTAGCTACCCTTAGAATTCACCTCATTTCCAATTCTTATTGTAATTTTGGTAATTTGGGAGTTCACTATGTTAGCAAGCCCCAGGGGGAGCCTCTCCCTACTGTGGAGAGAGGGTTTTGTGCTGGTCACATCAGGACAGAATGTTCCAGGCACCAGAGCTTCTAGAATGGAGATGTGAAATCTGCAATCCATCTTAGCATTGCCTCACCTGGTTTCTGGAAGTGTGAATCTCTGGGTAAACACTGTACAAACACTTTGTCAAGTTAAGCAAATCTAGTTTTGGTTTGAGCTAGTTTTGTTTGTTTTGATTTTTTAAGTTTGTTTTAGTTTTCATTGTTTGTCTTGGTTCTTTGTTTCGAGAGCATGAAGTTGGGTTGGGAGAAGCTGGCACAAGTTGGGGAAAAAGAAAAATATGACCATTTCATATATTTCAAAATATATGAATAAATAAAAACTTAGAAATAAATTATACAAATCCTACAATAAACTCTAGTTTCACAGTGGTTTGTTTTTTTTTTCAAGGATTCATTGTGTTTTTAATTTTATGGGGGTAGGTTGTGCCTATGTGGGTGCAGGTGCCCACAAAGCCAAAGAGAGTAACCGATTCCTTAGAGCTTGAGGTCTTGCTACCCTCTGTGGGGCTGGGAACTAAACCCTGGTGCTCTCAAAAGTAGTATAAGCTCCTGACAGTGGAGAATTTCTCCAGCCCCTCACACACTGTCACACTACCCAGTGTCTCTGACACAGATTTCAGGATGGCCAGCAGCAGTCTCTACATATCTCAGGAGAAGGGCACTTTATATCTGCAGTCTCTTTTTATTTCTTATTTTATTTTGAAAATTGTAACATAATCCCTTTCCTCCCATATTCACCTACTTGCTCTTTTACAAATTCATTGCCTAATTTTTCATCAATTGCTGCATTCCTTTGTGAATATACTTAAACATGATCTGTTAGGTTTGTATAATGTTACTTATGTATATTTTCCAGGGCTGATCGTTGGATAAGGAGTTGCTGTGCTCTTCCCTGGGAGGACTATGCCTTCCACTCGCCGCAATTCCTTAGGTGCCCGGAGTTCTTAGTGTAGGGTTGAGCCCTTGTGCCCTTTCCCGGTTCACTTTGGCATGTCTGTGCTGTTGTTTTATTATTTTGTTTGTATGAGCATTTTGCCTGTGTACATGTTTGTGCACATTGGGTCTGAGAGTCATCACAGGGCACTGAATCCCCTGGGATGAAGTTACGGTGGTTATGAGTCACCGTGTGGGTGCTGGGGAATGTCTGTGCTGTTGTGCTGTTTCAGTTCATGTTTAGACAGCCGTGCTGGTGAGACTTTACAGTGTAGCTTCTGATGTGACTAGGATTCCCAGTCTTACAGCACATTCCATGGTGCTCCTGTGTAATGTTCTCTGAATCTTCTGTGGGGTGCTTTGTAGATGTATTCATTGGAACTGGCCTCACAATTCTATAGTTTTATTGGCTTTGATTTTTCTGTCATGGTTTCCATATGCTTCGAAGAGAAATTTCTTTGATAAAGGAAAAGGAGTCTATTTACCTGTGAGGATTAGGACAAACAGAGTGTAGTTAGGGATTCAGTTGGTTTAGTAAAGTGGTGGCTGTAGGTTCTTCTCCAAGACCCATGACTTCACTAATGGATAACTGGCTAGGTTTCCAGAACGGCGCATGACTTAAATCTTAAGCCCAAGACATGAATGCTACTATTGCACCATTAGCATGTCATGCTATTCCTTGCTGTGGTTCACACGTATCATATCTGGGTAGGACTATTGTTGCCTCTCTCTTTTGAAAGCTTGCATGGTGCCTTCTGGTGCCATGACAACCAGTCTTCAGGGAGGAGGTAGTCAGGACAGTTTCAGCTCAGGAGCCTCTGGGCCTTGTAGCTAAAGTACTTGTATCTTTAGCAAAAGAACTTTTCTTCTAAATCTGGGGCAAAGGATGGCAAATGAAGGCAACAATAACACCCTGTGTGTTTCAGGAGTCTCTTGGACAACCCTGTATCAAAAGAGGGCCACTCATGCTTAATTTTGGAGATTTTGTTAGGTGGTCTTTGGTTTTTTGAAGGGAGCTTTGTCAACCCAGATGAGAAATTTTTATTTAAACTATATATGTATGTTTCTGCATAATGTCTAACTTTTAGAGAGTTATGATCAATTTGTGGGTCTTTGTTAAATTTGCAAGTTATCTATAGAACACTTATTTTGGTATACTAACTCTCCTTGGTGAAAAAGACTGACCATATTTCAAACCTTCATTTCACTATTGATGGAACCAATGATAAAAATTCTTTGGTTCCTTCCTTTATTCCCATTTGGCCACTGCAAACTGTGTAATGTTGGACGCATCCACCAGCCTCTTATCTGTGGGCTTTCTTCTCATCAGTAAAATAAGAATTTTGAGTACTCACACCTCACAGCTTTTCTCCAATTTGAATGACTTAGTATCTAGGAAGCATAGAAAAGCCCACAATAAGTTCTTCTTACTAGGTGTAATCAAACCATGGCAACAGAGATGACTGAATAAATTCAAAAGTTAATTAAAGGATGGGAGAATCCAGGTTGACCCTGACCTTCAAAAATGAATAACACCTTGATAGGAAGAAAAAGCCAGAGTCAAATCACTGTGCAGACGTCTGGTATTTTTCTCTATGTCTGTCTTCTCTTCTCACCTGTGTATTACACGGATATAATAAGTATAGCACTGGAATCTTGGCTCAGTATATCAAAATACCATGTGACGCTCCAAATTATCTATGGCAAGAAGGATAAAGCAGAATGGACAGCTAATGGCATGATGAACCTCTATATGGGTACAGGATAATTATGTGGGGTACTGAGAGGGTAGAGGCCCCGCCAGCCCTCTACATATATGCTCCAGATGTACTTTTGAGATATATTGGGTTGGGCTCATGTGAAACTTAACAGCCTTGTAACTTCCTGCTAGTTTCTTAACATCTGTACATTTCATCATCATCATTTGTATGAAAAATAGATAAGTGACTGCTTTCAAGAGTCAACTCCATTCATACAACATGAAAAAGACTTACAGAGTAGGTATCCCAAAAATTAACTCCTCAGATGTATGGAAATAGTTTTGATTAGGTGTCTGTAGAAACAGAAACATGTCGTATTGTATATAATTCTTCTTAGTATATATTCTACTCTTCCCAGAGTTTCAATTAGCTGAGTTAGAGGCCAGTTGTGTCACAACCATATGTAACGGGAGAGCCGGAACACTTGTTTGTGTAAGAATGCTATTCAGTCAACTTCATTGGCAAGTCGTGAGAAGCATACCAAATTTTAATGCCAGAGTTTAATTGAAATATGTTGTATAGATGAAGAAGTCCCCTTACTGGAAATAACAGAACACTCCTAAACCAAAAGCAATCACAAGTGGTAATTTAACTCATTGGATCCAATTATATCTAGCAGGTTAATGAAACAGAGAAAAAGAAAAAAAGAGTGAGCTCAACAGAATGTTCTTTTTGTGATTTTTATTCTCTAAACGACAAATCGCCCTGAGACTCAGGGAAGATGGTTGTGTGGAAACAAAGGAAGCACTGCTGCCTGAGAACCAGCACTCTAAGTAGAGTGTGGACCGTGAGCACATCCGAGGACATTCATCTCCCAGGGTTTCCCGACAGCCAGTGTTTCCCAGTAGCTACTGATTAGTTTAAGGCTTGGGAAGTTTGGAAATAACAGGTGTGTCTGTCATGCAAAGTGCTCTCCATGAGGTCAAAAGTGAGACCCTCCTGTATATACTGTAATGCCTGGGTGTGAGGTCCTCCTGTATAGTAATGGCTGGGTGTGAGGTCCTCCTGTATAGTAATGGCTGGGTGTGAGGTCCTCCTGTATAGTAATGGCT
>JAQHUG010000485.1:244815-261775 GCA_028555095.1 Dicrostonyx torquatus | reverse complement strand
CTGTATAGTAATGGCTGGGTGTGAGGTCCTCCTGTATAGTAATGGCTGGGTGTGAGGTCCTCCTGTATAGTAATGGCTGGGCTGGGTGGGGGAGCTGGTTCTACGTGAAGCTGGGAACCAAAACCAATCGTGATTTCCACAGCTGCTTTCCCCTTAAGATGCAGCTTCAGAATGTATACTTTTCACCATAAGGAATAATAATAGCTGATGTGCATCAGTATTTCTTTATGTCTCTGCATTTGGAGTATTATAGATTATTCTATTTACAAATTGTACTTTTAATTTTACATTGGTTTTTTTCCCCAAGGATCATAGTTTTCAGTAAGCTATGGTGGTACCCAACTGCAATTTCAGCACTCAGCAGGTAACAGCAAGTTCAACCTGCACTACACTGTGAGTTCAATGTTAGCCTGTTTTCACAATCTGAGCAGTAATAAGTTACAATTCAATAGTTTATAACTCAGTGATTAATGGAACTAAACCAATTGCAAACCCTTAACATATGTGCAGATGCCTGAGATTCTCCCTCAGGTTCAGAGTCACAGACTAGAGAAATTTCTTTAATAAAAGAACTCTTGGCTTCTTGTCAGGACATGGAACGTTCTTGTTATTCATCACTGAAAATAGATGACAATAGAATATAGCATCTGCTTTGTAATTGAAAGTTAGAAAAGAAGATGCCATGGATCCTTCTTTCAAAAGTGCCATCTTTAAGATATTAACCCTTCACCTACCAAGGTTCAAGAATGTGCAATTGTCTTCCACAAGATAATTTCCCACAATCCTCAGCATGAAAGACTCCAAAACTACGTGTATAAACATTCTTTTTAAGACAATGAATGTGGAAGAGAATTTCTTAGTGAGAGTGTGAACGTATAGCACAGAAACAGCCGTTTACCAAACTCTGGAATCTTACAGAGAACTCTCAGTGTACCAGAGATTGCCACAATTACACCAGTACATATTCCACTCTGAAAAAACCACTCCCATCACAAGCTTAAATGTCCATGAAGTGTTTGTACTCTGTACCAAGGGAACTCAATTTTTTATGCATTTTCTCCTGAATCACTTTTATTCAACTGTAAAATCTAAAAACTTTGTCAGAGAAGACACTGGATGAAAAATAACCTGAACTCTATGGGAAATGATCAATTTGAGGAGAAACTTTAATTCTGGAGTGTGGTTTACTCTCAACATGACTCAGCGAGTGGCACCCATCATGACCTGAAGCCCACCACCACATTTCTCTGCATCTGTTTCTTACCTATCCTCATGAAGTCTGAGATTCCTGCACCGAAGGAGAAAACACTTTTTCTCTAAGTAGTGTATGTCTAGAGTTCTCCAAATATATAATCATTGAATACATAAGTTTTTATAAATTACAATACATAATAGTAACCCAAAGGCCTTCATGATCTAGACAGTAAATCACATTTGAAGGCATTATGAAAAGTGTTCAAACAACTTGGAGTTCTTACTTTATTTAATCTCATTGCTAATAATATAACCACAAATTTTAAAAGAAAATCACTTTCCTTAAGACAAAGAAATCAGTTATAATAGATTGTACAATAAGAACATTTAGTTAATGAGATCATCTAATTGTTTGAAGATGCAGATAGTTATCAAATCACTTAATTTAGGCAACAGGAAATGTTTCTAAATAGCATTAGAGCTTGGTGAGAGTCAACGCAAAGTCTCTCTGCTGCCCAGACTGGCCTCAAATCCGAAGCCTTGAAGTAGATGAGGTTATACATGGGCGTCACCTCCCTACCATGGCTTCAAAGCAAATTTGCAAGCAGCTATGTTCAAAATGCTAGCATTTTGTATCATTTTTTCTTGCCATTCATCTGCTTGCTTTTAGTGTGTACTCTGTCAACAAACCAATACAACATCTCCACAGACTTAGAAATGCAGACTTTCCAGCTGCACCTAAGACCCAAGGAACTGAAGTCTTAGCAAAACCTCTGGGTAGCATTTGTCCATCAAACTGTGAGAAGTCTGGGTCTGTCATAAGAGACAGAGCTTTTCTCAACTGGGAGATGGGCCTACTGCACAGGCATAAGGACCCTAGTTTAGACCCCAGCACCCAGGTAAACACTTGGTTCAGGGGTGTATGTCTGCCAGTCTCCAGGGTCAGTGAGAGACCCTGTCCCCAAAAAAGTGATGTGGAGAACTGTAAAGGAGGACATTCCATGTCAATCCCTGGCCTCTACACACCCACTGCGGGCAAGAGCACACACACACAAGCACACAGAGGGAGGGAGGGAAAGGGAGAGGGCAGGAGGAGAGAGAGAGATTTATAATTGGGCAGCAAATATAACATTGACAAAATATCCTAAAATTAGCTATTGATGACGACTATAAAACATAATAACTATTACATGTGCAATGCTACATTGTACAACTTAAGAAGTGAATTTTACATTGTCTGAATTGTATCTTAATTTTTAGGAATGGAAAGAGGGTAGGTTATTATAGATGCTTTCGGCTTGCACAGCACAGATGAATGGAACCACTTCCAACTTTTTTTTTCATCCTGGAGAAAAACGTAGATGCCCCATTTCCTGGGGCTCAGTTCCCACCAGAAAGGTAACCACAGAAGGCCCTGGTCACTGCCCAAAAACCAATCTGTCTGTCATGAGGGTCCCTCAGTCCCCGCTGAAGAGATAGAACCCTTCCTCCACTAGAAGAGGCTACCAAACTGAGCAAGGCTTCCCAGAAAACAGCCTGCGATGACTGTGACACCTGGGTACTCAGTCAAGCAAAGATTAATCAAAGGTGCAAAGAGCCTGGAATCCTGTCTGCCTGCTGCACATGTGGTCAAAGTCCGGAGGGGGTGGGAAAGGGGGGTGAAGCCTTTGCTTCTTTGTTTCTCCACTCTATTGTCTGCCTTCTCTCCCTTCCCACCACCACTGTCACCAGCCTGCAATTTGGGGTTTTGTTGTTGGTTGCTGTTTTTAAACTGGCCATTAAGAGACCACTAGTAAGGAGTCCATCTTTATTATTCTTCTGACCCTTAACAGGCTTACCTTTGTCCTGCCAAGGATATAAAAACCTGAACGGGTCTATTTCCTGGTCTTAATCTCAACTCCAGGATAAGAAGGGACAAGTCTGGCCTCAGAACTTCGCTACTTGTTTTCTCCCTTAGTAGCCCAAGGCAAGACCACAGGACAAGGCATCGCTGGAGAGTGCACTAGTGAGTTCCTTGCACAAAGTGCATTCAAAGACCCTGAGTGTTCAGTTCGTCTCTCCCACAAAGACTGAATTGCTGGAGCAAAACTGGAGCCCGTCTTGGGTGTAGATCATGCCTGTTGACCAGTGCCACAGGGTGGCAGGGACTGTAAAACCTGACCAAACACAGGGTCCGCTGTGGTGACCTGGCATCCCACCACAGGTGGTGGGGCGGGAACCTGACGGGCTCATTCTGAGGGTGAGTGCACCCCTTAAGTGCTTATCAACAGCCAGCCCAGTCCCACAGGAGCGCACGCCCCTGGCTGTCTGGATGTCTGGAGAGACATCGCTGGTGGGACTCGCGCGGTACCCACTTGTGCAGCCCATGCCGCCCGCACCCTCACTTACAAGCTGGGGTAGTAGCCATAGGGTGGCAGCGGGAGCTGCGGGCAGCCGTTGTCTCCCAACTCGTCCATCAGCAGATAGTCCTGGCTCTCGTTGCGCCGGGCACCGGCTCCAGGGGCTACCAGCGGAGACCCGCCCCTCCGGGCCACGAACCCCGGGCTCTGGCTCATGGCACAGCGCCTAGTCGGCCGGCACCGGGTTCCCGCAGATGGGGACCTGGGGAGAAGGGGCCGCGTCACCTACCGAACTGGCCCAGAGAAAGGCGCTGCCCGGGAAAGGAAGATGGGAAAAGGGATGCAGAAGCCTGACTGGCTGGGCTCTGCCAGTGGCTTCCCTACCCTACTGGGTAGAAGTCACTACTTAGGGGGTTGGAGGCAACCGTCAAGGGAACCTTGACCTGAGAGCATCTGGACCGCGCCAACAGGCGGCCCGGGCTCCCAAGCAGAGGGCACAGGCAGAGCCTCGGTGGCAGCCGCCAGGGAGAGCAGTGAAGAGTTACTATGTCAACCGCGATTCTCCCTCCAACCCTCGCCTCCCGCCTTCTTCCCCCCACATCCTCCGTCACGATCCCCACCTTTAAAGGGATTGAAAGAACGGTCCAGAAATCCGCGGACCCCTGTCTGGAAGCCACAGCTAGCAGGGCCAGAATAAACCTAAACTAGGCGGAGCCAGGCGCGCTCTTTATTTGGGGCTGGGAGGGCTAACTGCTCCCAAAGTAGGTTTGTTAAGTAACGCCAAGGGAGGGCTTTCTAGGAAGTTTCTTTTAAGTAACACTCAAAAGATAGGCTCCTCTCCTTCTTCCACACCGCCTTCATTTTCTTGGGATGTTTTTCCCGTTCCCAATCTCCGAAGTAATTTGGGCTCCGCTTTGAAATGAAGAATCATCTGCGTTCTCACCGCCAAATGTTTCTGGTTCCTGAGAAAATCAGCAACAAAATGGGCATTTTCCGGTGGTGCCTGTTTGTTGGAGGGAAAAGCCTCCCTCCGTAATTCCAGTGCCAGAACTGTGGCTCTGCCTGGTGTTTTCTCCAACGTCCTAGCGGCTTTTAAGACTTGTTTTAAACCTCTGATTAATTGGCATACATTTGACAAGTTAAAACCTTCTGAACAGGAACGTATAGGAATTCTGTCAGTAGTTAAAGTGCTTGAGGCAAAAGTATGGGGACATGAATTGGGGTCTCCAGCATTCATATAAACAGTCCTCCATAGTGAAGGACATTTCTAACTCCAGTGCTGGGGCTCACTGCTCCACTAATCTACCCAAAATACAAGCTCCAGGCTCAGTGATGTCTCAAAACATCAGGTAGAGAGTTCGCAAAGACAATTTAACTGACCACAGGCATCCAAAGCCTCCCTGTGCCCGAACTCTTGGCACACACACACACACACACACACACACACACACAGAGAGAGAGAGAGAGAGAGAGAGAGAGAGAGCAGTATTTGTAGTAGTTCATTTAAGAAAAGTCAATTAAGAATCCATTCATTCATTCATCATACTCAATGAATGCCAAGTGTATACCAGCCACCATTTTAGGATCTAGGGGCTCTCATGGTGGTTAAATAAGCGGAGTGTGATACCCACAGTACTAAAGGCTGCCCTTGGAAGCCTGAGGCAGAAGACTGGAAAAGGTTGAAGAATAACCTTGACTGAGTTCCAAGCCAGCCTGGGTTATAGAGTCAGACTCTGCCTCAAATATATACAAATTAAAAAGCAACTAAAATTTACAGAAATTAATCAGGTTGATGTGTTGCTCCTGAGAAGATGATTACAAGATGGATCTCTGAGACGCTATTAACTGATCTGAAACGCACACGGCTGGGAGCTAGCCATGTTAACAACAGATAGGCTTTGTATCTGAATTGAAGAAAGAGTGGACAATAAGACGAGTAACAGCAATGTCAATCACATTGAAAGGCAGAGGGGCCCAAAGAGGTTATAAATCAATAAACTATCGACTTTGTCAAACACTAAGAGGAGTGGAGAAAAAGCACCTAGCTTTGTGTTTGGCAAACCCCCTGTGAATATAAATAAAATGTCACCCCGGAAGCCTCATATGTTAGAAGTCTTGGTATCTGGAGTGGGAGAAACAATTCAGTAGTTAAGAGCACTTGCTGTTCTCTGGAGGACCAACGTCCAGTTCCCAGCACCCACATCAGGCAGCTCACAACAGCCTTGAACTCTAGCCCCAGGGATTCAATGACTTCTTATGCCTTCTGTGGGTCCTGTACAAATATGCATGTATAACACACACACACACACAAATAAAATAATTTTTTTGAAGACTTGATAATACCATGTTCACAGGTTGGGGATATAATTGGATCATGAGGCTCTGACCTCGTGTGTGTGTGTGTGTGTGTGTGTATGTGTGTGTGTGTGTGTGTGTGTGTGTGTGTGTGTGTGTGTGTGTGTGTGTGTGTGTGTGTGTGTGTGTGTGTGTGTGTGTGTCCAAGAACGGACTTGAAATTTGAGAGGGTTACTGGTAGGTGATGGAAAATTCAGGTGGGGTGGAGTCGGAAGAAGTGATGTGTGGAAGGCACGCCATTGACGGCACTTCTTTCACTCTCTGTCCTCCTCGTTCTTCTTCATGGCCAGCACGAGGCAAGGCAGCCTTTTTATCACTATGGGTTGAGAAACATGGAGCCAGTGAGCATGGCCTGAAACCTTGAGATGGGGGCTAAAGCGAATCTTTGCTCTCTTCAGTTAGCCTCTCTGGTGCTTTTCTACAGTGGGAGAAAGCTGATCAGCTATCACAGGGATGTGGGATTCCTCTCTTGGCCAATGGCCTAGCAGAGTAAAGCCAGGCAAGAAATCCAAACCGAGGCATAGAAAGAGAGTAGGCAGATGGTGGAGCATGAAAGAAAAGAAGGTCCTGACCCACAAAAATCACATCTACCCTGAGGAAATAACCTAAAGCAGCTCATTCTGATTTAAGAGCTTCCTGTTAAACTCTCAATATGTGAAACTGATTTAAAACTGTAACTTGTTTTTATATGGTTTTTATACCCAACCAAAAAGATTCTGCTTGAAGTTTCTTGGCTTGTAGTTAGTCTAAATTGTTCTGTTGCTGTAATAAATGCAGTGACCAGAATAAACTCGGGGAGGGGAGATATGGGACTTCCACTTCCACAGCAGTCCATCACCAAGGGGATTCAGGCAGGAACTTTAGCACAGGAGGAGGAGTGCTGCTCATGGCTTTCTGTGGCTTGTTCAGCTTGCTTTCTCATACAACCTGGGACCACCTGCCCAGGAAAGTACCACCCACAGAGGGCTGTGCCCTCCTATGCTGGTCACTAATTAAGAAAATGTCCCCTACAGACATGCCCACAAGCCAATCTGATGGAGAGAATTCTTCACCTTAGATTCCCTCTGCCCAAATGACTCTAGTTGGTGTCAAATTGGCAAAACCTAGCAACATCGTGATCATTGTTATCGATAAGTACTCAACAGCTTTGGTTTGTGAAAAAATTAATGAACAAATGCCTCATTTAAACAATGTCCAGGTAATCTCATTGGAGCACCAATATGGAAAACAATGAAATTGGTGATGCAACACGCAAACATACTCTACTCAACTCAGATTCTGTAAACTGAAGCAAAGTTAGAAAAATCCAGAGTTGGCTGTTGAAGTGTTAGGATTTGCATGGAAAGAATTCCCAGGGCATTTGTTTTGTTGTTGCAGTTAGTTGAGCTGTTTGTGCCTTTTCTCAACACTGTTTTTCATTTGCACATAACACTGAACAAAGTTATTAAAGTTATACTGTGACATTAATTTATCACTTGGTAGAGCAAAATATCATTTTTTCTCTTATTTGAAATATAGTCAACACTAGACCAATATAAGGGCTTTTCTGTGGTAGAAGGACAGGGGTATATAAATGAATAAAGGGTTCTGAGAATTTTATACAATAAAATAGACGATCATGTGATGTTTGAGTATGAAATGTCCCCATACTCAAAATGTTAGGGTTTTTGTGATGAGCTGATGGCTTTGGGGGACATGATTGCATGCTAGAGTCCCTGACTTACTCAGTAGTCTAATTCTCCAGTGGATACAAACTGTGATGGCATTATTGGGAATCAGTGAAAAGTCAAAGAGGAAGCCTGGTTGGAGGAAGCAGGGCACTGTGTTTGGGGAGTTGTATGTCTTCCAGTCTCGTTCTGGTTTGCCTGTTCTTTCAGTCTGCCATGGGATAAACAGCCCCTGTCACATGCTTTCATGATCATGATGTTCTGCCTTATCACAGGTACGGACACAACAGAACCGGCCATGACAAGTAGATTGAAACCAATACGATGGATGGAGATAAAACTTTCTTCTGATTTAGTTGTTTGAGTAGTTCATCCCAGCAACACAAAGTGTAACACAGACAAACAGACAGGAAAGACAAAGCCCTAAGTTTATGTGTTCCTTTGTGGGGGCTGGGGATAATAGCTCAGAAAGGCCATCAATTCATAATACCCCTGCCACAGTCTCTCTTTAGTTCTGGGAACAGAGCTGCACACCATGGCATATGACTTAGCCTCACAGAGCTGGGTGATATCAGATATCATTTGATGTCTCTACATCAAATTGCATGCTGGAGTCCCTGACTTACTCAGTAGACTAATTCTTCAGTTGATACAAACTGTGATGGAAGTAAATCAGAAGAATTCTGAGTCATATATAAAATATTGAGCAGATCTGGAAAAAAGAAGAAGGTGAGAACAGAAACATTTCGAGAAGAAAAATTATTAGATGAGAGAACTACAGTTCTCACAGTTGGACATTTTAATTCAAGCCTGTAGTGTGTTTTGGTTGTGAATGCTGAAACACGAGGCTCAATATGAGTTACATGTCTTGAGAATAAACTTTGCCTCTGTAAACATATCTGTCCTGTGTGACTGATCTTACAAGAGTTGACATTACAGGGGCGGAGAGTGCTTGCTGCTCCTCCAGAGATTCATGGTTGGTTCCCAGAATCCACAGGACTGTTGCAGAGTGGGGGCTTCTTGTTCATTCCAGGCAGCCTGGTTAGCTTAGCCCTGAAATAACCACACACAAAATGTATTAATTAAATCACTGCTTGGCCCATTAGCTCTAGCCTCTTATTGGTTAACTCTCACATCTTGATTTAACCCATTTCTATTAATCTGTATATCGCCATGTAGCAGTGGCTTACCGGCAAAGATTCAGCATGTCTGACTCTGGCAGTGGATCCATAGTGTCTCCTGACTCTGTTTTCTTTGCCCCAGAATTCAGTACTGTCTTCTCCGCCTACCTAAGTTCTGCCCTATCAGGCCAAGGTAGTTTCTTTATTCACTAACCAATACAAGCAACACACAGAGGGGACTCCCAGATCAAAGGATCATCTCAGAAACACTGTGACTCCAGCTCCAAGGTACCTAACACGATCTTCTGACCTCTACAGGCACCTGCACTCATAGTTACACTCATGCAGTAATGCAGAAGTCAATGAAGTTCATACTGAAATATGAAACAAAGTACAATGTTACATTATTGAAGCAATTGTTGAGAGAGAGAAAGATGTTTTTACTTCTGTGTTTGGTTTAAAATATGACATGATATTTTCTTCATGTGTCCCATCCTACATGATATCAGATAATAAAGTACATAATTATGTTTGAGTATTATTTGGGTTCTTAAGTCCAACTACAAACAATATATGAGAGACTAATTTCTGATTAAATAACCCAAATATAAATGATACCAATGTAAAAATGATGACCTAAAGTTGTTTAAATATTATTTGTGTGAAAAAATTCATTTTAATTCGAACAAAAGGACTCAAAGGCTTTCATGTAAGACCTGAAACATTGAAAGCACTAGAGAAAAATATAGGAGAAATATTTCGCAACATAGGCAAATGTTGGTAGAGAGACAGTCTACAGAATGAGAAAATATATTTTCTGAATATTTAGCTATGGGGGATTAATATCTAGGCTATATAAAGATCTCAAAAACATCAAAAGATCAAATAATCTAGTTGAGAGCAGGCAATTGAATTAAACAATCTTGAAATGCAGAAATGCAAAGAGCCAATAGGTATATAAGGAAAATAGATAACTTCCTTAGCCATCAGGGAAACATGGATCAGAATTACACTGAAGTTCTCCTTCATCTCAGTAGCAAAGACTTTCATCAAGAAAATAAGCATCAGCCGTTTCAGAGGAACAGAAGGAAGGGAACCCCCAAACCCTGATACATTGTTGGCAGCAATGTAAGGCAGTCCATGGAAACCAGCAGGAAAGTTTCTCAAAAACTGAAAGTAAAACTACTACAAATCTAGTCATACCCCTCCTGAACACATCAAAAGTCATATCCATTAGAGATTCATGCACACTCAGTTCATTGTAGCACTATTTACATCAGACAAGTCATGAAATCAATAAGATGTCCTTCTATGGATGAATAGACTTTTGAAATATGATACGTGTGTGTGTGTGTGTGTGTGTGTGTGTGAATGAGAATGTTCCCCAAATATTTGAATGCTTGGTCTCCAGTTTATGGAAATATCTGGGAAGGGCGAGGAGGTGTGACTTTAATTCTGGAGGTGTGTTACTGAGGGATTTCAAAGGCCCATACCATTTAATCTCTTTTTTTCTCTCTCTCTCCATGTCTCATGGATATTGACTCAACATGTAATCTCTCAGCTACTATTCCAGCATCATACTGTCATGCTCCTGACCATGATGGTCATGGACTCTACAACACTGGAACTATGATCCCCAAATTCTTTTATAAGTTGCCTTAATCATTGTTTCTCTTCCCAGCAGTAAAATAATGACCGAGATACTAGACCTTGAGAACAAAGCCATGTTGTCTGCAGATAGAGGAGCAGAACAAGAAATCATCATGCTAAGTGGTCTGCCAACTCTGAAATGCCTAAATTTGATGACTATTCTGTTCTAGTTTCAAATACAACTGGTATAGATTCATCAAAAATCACAAATAGATTTGTCTTTGAAAAGTAGGCAGGTTCTCAGAGAACCTTCTGCTGTGATGGGGTAGGAGGTGTTTGACGTGTTATTTCTTTTGCAATTTCTATTCTGAAACAATTTCAAAGACAAATGTAGAGACATATCTAGAAAATAAAAAGAACTCATACTGTTAATTTAAACTTCCCAATTGTTTATGTTGTATACATAAATATTATAGCATCATGTTTCTACAAAAAAAATTAATTAGATGTTTTCCAACCCTTTTTATAATAAACAGAAAATCGCTAGTCTTTTATCTTGAAAGCCTTCAATGTTCAGTATTTAAGAATAAGAATAGAAAAATATTGACTGGACTGAGATGACGTTAAGAGTACACTGCTCTTGCTGAAGATCTGGGTTTGGTTCCCAGCACTCACAAGGAGGATCACAGCTATTTGTAACTCCAGTTCAGGAGATTGGACACCCTCTTCTGAACGCTTTGGGTAGCAGATACACATGTGGTGCACATACAAACATGCAGACAGAACACATGCATAAAGATTAAACAAATAAAATTTTTGAAAAGAATAATTAGGTACAACTATCAAAGCCAGCACTGTATTCTCTCATCTGCTGGTACCAAGTCCTATTTTGAAAAATGTTCTAATAATGCCCTTATTGACTGCCTTAACCTTTGGTCCAGTACAACCCAGGTTCATAAATTGTCTTTAGCATCCATAATTTTTTGAACTGAATGTTTCCTATTTTACTTCAGTGTAACATTGGCCTTTTTGAAGGGTTCAAGTCGACTGTTTTATAGATTTCTTTAGTTGTGTTTCTTTTATATTTTATCATTAGGTTGAGAGTTTGCATTCTGGATAGAGATATCACAGAACTCATGTCAGGAAGCATAGGATACCAATTTGTCTGCGTTTAGTAACATTTACATTGGTCACTTGGTTAAGATGGAACATTTGAGAGCATCAGTTTTTGTGATAGATAAGCACTTTATGAGATGAGTCTATGCCCTCATGAAACTTTTTTCTTCTAGTTTTAGCACCCATTGGTAATTTTGCCTGAATTGCACAATACTAACACAACAGCAAAATGGTAATTTTCTTTCTTCCTACTGTTTTTAATGTTTGTGTATTCATTTCTTTGCTTGATTATTCATTTATTGATTGGAGAAGGTCTCACTCTGGACCCCAGACTATGTCTGTTCTTTCTATGGACTCAGGTTGGTCTCAAACTTGCAATCATCTTACCTGTCTTTCAAGTACTGGGATCAAAAGTTTGTTCCACCATGTCTGGCTCTTTTTAAAATTAGTATAAGTAACATTCACAAAAGCCAATATATGGAAAATAGCGATGTTTCGAAAATCATTAGTTTCTTGTTGGTTAGCTATTGTAATAGATCACATTTTCTTACCATTTATTAATTTATTCACTCATTATGACTTCATGAATTATTTATTTTACTCAAAATACTATCCACTATCATGGTAGGTTATTTTGATGTTCAAATGGTTCTAGATTTGACACTTTTAATATGCTTCAAAAATTACTCTATATTAGTTTATTGAGATCCTCCTCAATAGTTCTAATATATAGTTTCCACTAAGTAAATGAGGAAGTTATCAAGTTATGAACTGAAAATTTAACCCATGTCTACTTTCAAATAAAGTTTTATTGTCACACAGCCACACACATTTGTTTGTGTGTCCTTTGGATGATTTTGTGGTACAAGCACAAAGTTAAGTAATTGCAATAGAAACTTTGTGGGACAGAATTTCCAAGATTCTTTAAGAGAAATTGGGTGTCTCTGGGTAAAAAAAATAACCACAATTTATAAGACAATATTCAATGTATTAGTACTAAAGGTATATCTATTGTATTTGATCTATTAATTATATCAGTATTGAATTAATAATGGGTGGATGGCCTTGCGGTAAGACCGATAGATTCAGAGTAGGTAGAGTTTCTTACATCTGAAACTCCTGTTCCTTGATAAATTTGGACAGAATTTATCTGAAACTTTTCAATATCTCTTGTTTAAAGTCCAATCAAAAACCTATTGTTTTACTAAGTACAGCCCCACAGTTTCTTGATAATACATTTACTTTAACTATTTCTATTTTTCAGATAAAAAACATTTTCTCTCTAGCCTGTGCGTAAGTTCTGGGCCTTACTCTGACAGCTTGGTGTCACTGTTGTGACTGTTCAATAGTACTGTCAATCTGTCACTGCTCTGTTCCATCTACAGCTTTCTTTGAATACTTGCTGATTAATTTTTATTTTAATTTTAACTTATAAAGAGTTGCTTTATTATGGCATTTTTCAAACAAATTTTGCTGCTGTTTGTTTATTTTCTCCTCCGCTCCTGGCTAGGGTGTCAAGAAGTGCAATGACTCTCGAAATCCCTCCGGATGCGGCATAGAAAGTTCAAAACAGGACCTACTGTGAGACCCGGCTGTGCCACTCATAGGCGGACGTCCGGAGGACTCTCCAGCATACCCAGAGATGCTTGCCCATTCATGCTTATGCGAGCTTTACTCATACAGCCAGGACAGGCATCCAGCTAAGATACGATCCACCAACAGGGAAGAAAAATACAGCAAAATAAACAGCAGAACTTAGTGGTAAGAAAAATGAAATTCTGATAATTGCAGGAAAATGAATGGAACTGGAAAACAATATAATAAGTGAAGTGACCTGCTCTCACATTCAGATCCTAACATCTAAGGTTTCTCTATGTGTAAATGAATTGTTGTGTAATAGGTAGGAGACCAAAAGAGACCAATAAAGTGTTAATAATTGGAGTTTAGCAAAAAGATCACGTGCATGAATAGTTTTTAAAAAGGCAAATAGGGAGACACAAAGGAAAGAGAAGAAGAACAAGTGGAGATAAATATTAGGCAAACTTTTAAATAAAGATAGAGGAAAAGACTGATTTATCTTCATTTCTACATGTGTATGTATGTATGTCCATACATGTACTGCACATGTTCATGTGTGTGTACATACATGAATTTGCCATAGGCTGATGTCAGCTATCTTCCTCAATCACTCTCTATCTTCATTTATGAAGTAGGGTCTGTCACTGAACCTGAAATTCTCCAGTTTAGCTCAATTGGCTGGCCA
The DNA here is from genome assembly GCA_028555095.1 of Dicrostonyx torquatus. Classification (NCBI taxonomy): domain Eukaryota; kingdom Metazoa; phylum Chordata; class Mammalia; order Rodentia; family Cricetidae; genus Dicrostonyx; species Dicrostonyx torquatus. Next base: position 248,130 of record JAQHUG010000485.1, on the reverse strand, counting down.
GCAAGCCCCAAAGTTCCCCCCTGCCTCCACCTCTCCAGTGTTTGAATTTGATTTTTTTTTCCTAAAAATAGACCATACCTTCCTTGCCCTATATTCATTAATTGACTTGTACTGTTTTAGAGACTTGAAGAGAGTTGAATATTTTGGGCTTTTTTTTCTTTATTTTTCTTTTATGTACATTTTGGTGTTTTGCCATGGGTGTTTGATCTCCTGGAGCTGGAGTTACAGACAGTTGTGAGCTATAAAGGTATAAATTATTTAAATCTTACTAGCCAATTAAGTCAATTACCCAACAAGGCCAAAAGACAGTGTGTAACTTATTTAACCTCACTGGTCATTACCCATCGATTTTTCATTGGCTGGCTAAGAGACAATGGTATAACTTACATAAATCATACTATGACCCAATCATTTTTCTATCAATATACCTGGTTTGTTTAAGAAGTGTTTGGTGTAAATTTTGGAATGAATTTTCCCTTTTTATGAGTAGATGCTCACTTATGTAGCTTTAATAAAAACCTATACTCCACTCTCAATGTTTTTAAATGCTAACTTTATCATATTTTAAATTCAAAGCATTCATGGATTTATACCTAGATACGCTGGTTTAAATAAATGATGTTGCTTATTCATCTGCAACTTCTACACTTGTAGTTAGCTAGCAATCTTATTTTAGTATCTTTGTGACACATGTCTCATTCCCTAGTGTTTCTTTCTAATTTTCCAATTATTTTTCATACAAACTTGAGTTTTGATTATTTTATCTCCCCAAAAAACATGTTTGTTGGCATTTCTGCAATGGTCATAATTAGAATGCGGTCTTTGTAATGTTGAGTGATCATATACAAACACAAGGGGTCTTTCTAGTTGCTACTTCAGCATCCTTCTTAAGGAAACTGAAGAAAGCTGTGGCCATGCGTCTACAGGACTCCTCTTGCCACTTCTCGAACACCCCAAGATAATTCTGCTTTGGAGCTTTTACTCTTCCTGCTTTTTGGCCTGGAAGGGTTCTCCCCTGAACCTCTGCTGTTCTTTGTCTTAGATCATGTCTCTACATATGTGGTATCCCATCATTTTGTAGTTTTTACTTCATCTCTGTCTCTGTAATAAAATACCTTGACCAAAATCAATGTAAGGGCAGAAGGAGCTTAGTCAGCTTACAATTCCAGGTTACTGGTGTGGGAAGTTTTTCTGTATATGTGTTGCTTCATTGGTTAATAAAGAAGCTGCTTTCAGCCAATGGCTTAACAGAATATAGCCAAGTTGGAAATGACATATATATAGTGAGAGTTGATGTGGGATTTCCCTCTGTATGCTATGAATACCATTGGTTAATAAGAAAACTGTCTTAGGCCTGTGATAGGATAGAGTAGAGCTAGGTGAGAAACTAATCTGAATGCTGGAAGAAAGGAGGCTGAGTCAGGGAGAAGCCATGGAGCTGCCACCAGAGACATGCCTAAACCTTGCCGGCAGGCCACAAGCCTTACAGTAAAATATAAAATAATGAAAATGGGTTAAATTAAATGTAAAAGCTGGCTCCAAAGCCACAGAGAAACCCTGTCTTGAAAAACAACAACAACAACAACAAAAAAGTAAAAGCTAGCCAATAAGAAGTTAGAGCTAATAGGCCAAGCAGTGATTTAATTAATACAGCTTCTGTGTGGTTATTTTGAAAGCCTGAGTGGCTGGGAAATGAACAAGCAACCTCCTACTACAGAGAGTAGGCAGATTAGGGAAAAGCCGCGTAGCCTCTGCCAGAGACAGACTCGTTGGAACTTTACCCAGTAAGCCACAGCCACTTGACAACACACAGAAAATAGAAATGGGTTAATTTAAGATTTAAGAGTAAGCTAGAAATACACTTAACCAATTGGCCAAATAGTATTGCAAATAGTATTGCAGATTATTTTGTGGTCTGGGTATCTAAGAAGACTGAACAAGCAGCCTCCATCAACAAGTTACAGTCCATTATTCAAGCAGCTGGTTACATCAATCCATAGGCAAGAGCAGAGAGAAGGGAATACACCCATGCTGCTGTTTGCTGCTACATCTGCTTCATCTACCTTTCTCACCTCATATAGCCCAGAGTCTAGCCCATAAGCTGGTACCACCCATAGTGGTCTGAGTCTTTTTACACCAGTTATTAATCAAAACAGTCCCCCTCATGCCTACCCACAGGCCAACCTGATTTCTTCCACTTAGGATCTCTTCTCAAATGACTCTAGGTTACAGCAAGATAATCATCCTTGAGTATTCAAATAAATCATATTTTCTTGAAAAAGAAGTTCAAGACACAACTCTGTTCCTTCCATTGTAACTATGAGGTCACCTGGGGAGGAAGTGTTTTCTGCCAAGTGACCAAGTGTTGACCAAGAGTAAACGTGGAGTCATCTTACCACCTAGGCAACAGAATGACTGTATGAATTCACCTCTTGTATAATGTTAATGAAGCTTTGTGAACCTTTCCCCCAATTTATATTTTGTATAACTGTGGAAAAATAAACACAGGTGATTTTTCAAGATCTGAATAATCCTTGAAACTCCCTCCTGATACTGTTTTATGTTTTCAGTCTCATTATTTTTATACATCTTGTATCTTTCTCTTACATTTCTTCAATTCCCACTCCTCTGCCCTGGAAGAAGTGTTTTTTGTTGAGGCTTGTCAACAATAATGTATAATTACTTCTTAATTATACATTACATTTTTAAATGAGCTGCACAAAAATAATACCTTAACAAGAGCAGAAATACACATACACAGTGTAACAAATCAACCTCAAATTTGTATCAATAGACCAAAATCCATACCAATGCAAAATATTCATTTTTATATCATATCTCCTTCCTTTTTTAGAAAGAGATTGACTGTGACCATTTAACCATTTATAATCAACCCCTTCTAAATAAAAACAAACATTTATAAACAATCATTTTGGGAATTTAGGCATAGTTGTCTCCAAAATGCTTCCTGTTGTTTGTTGCGAGAAGTATTTTTAGGGTTCATGGAGTCCTTTCAGGGGATCTTGTTCCATCAAACCACATTAGCCTGGAAAGAATCCACAGGTTCTCATCTTCCATGGAAATAAAGGCAGAACCTCTTTTCCAAAGTAACATATCCTTAGACTCAAATTTTGAAGTCAAGATACATTTGAAATATATATGTTGGTTTAGCTTAGCAGCCTCCACAATCAAGTGTCTCTCTGAAGTTAATTTATTAATAATTAAAAATTTCAAAGAAAACCAATAATATACATAATCCAGACTCTATGTATATTCTATCTTTATATGGCTTTTTTTACACTATTACTTTTTAAT
>JAQHUG010000485.1:216219-234823 GCA_028555095.1 Dicrostonyx torquatus | reverse complement strand
AGACAAACAAGCAGGCCTCTCTTTACAACATGGATGAATCTGGAAAACATCATATTGAGTGAAGTAATCCAGACCCATAAAAACAAATATCATATGTACTCACTCATAAGTTGCTTTTAGACATAAAGCAAAGAAAAAACAGCCTATGATTCAGAATCCAAGAGAACATAGACAAGAAAGAGGACCTAAGAGAGACATACATGGATCTATTCTACATGGGAAATACAAAAAAACAACATGTCTTGAGTAAATTGGGAGCATGGGGACCATGGGAGAGGGTGCTGGGAGCGGAAGGGAGGGGAGTGGAGAAAAATATTTAGCTCAATGAAAACAATTTTAAGAAAATCTATGCAATTCCTACAGAGATTGTTCAGCCATTAAGAGCACTTGCTGCTCTTCCAGTGGGTAGAGTTTGCTTCCCAGCCCTCGTGTCCCAACAACTTTTAACTCCAGCTCTTCAGCTGGACTCCACAGGGACTCACACATATGTAGTATACACTCGTGCAAACACACACAACATGTAAATTAAAAATAAACATTTTAAAAAATAGAAAAACACTGTATTTGTTACTGGAGGTGTAGCTAAGTTGATACAATGCTTGCCTCATGTGTATGAAGATGTGGTTTGATCCCCAGAACCACATAAACTAGGTGATACAGGGCACACCTAGAATCCTGGCACTTGGGAGATGAAGGCATGAGGAGCAGAAGTTCAAGGTCATGCTAAACTAAATAGTGAGCTCAACACTAGACTGAGATATATGAAAATGTGTCTCACATAAAAAATAACATTTTAAAAAATAGTGTATTTATTATTACACTACATACTACTCACTTTAAAATCTCACTTTAAAATCTACCAACCATTGGCAAACATCTTCATGTGTAATATAAATATTATTTTATAATAACATGCCATTCCATTTATGACTTTATTGTGCTTGGCTATGTGTGACTTGGTTCCGTTCATTTTCTATGATCTGATTATTCATAAATTCAGACTCTTGTTTCTGTGGCAAGAACATGAGGTGAAGTTAGACATGAAGGAAAAGTCTTGAAACTTGATGAAGAGGAAAAGAAATATAGATTCCAAAGTTATGACGTAAGTTAGATGAAATATTAATATCTGACCTATGGCTATCTCGATCTGGCACCAATTAATGGGCAGTCTTTAAAAACACCTGCTTAATTCAGTTTGAAAGCATCTGCTACAGTTTAGATGTGTCACTCGGTCTCTTGTTCTGATAGCTATTCTACAGAAGGCAGTATTGTCTGGGGAAGCTGTGAAAATGGAGGCAGAGCCTGGCTGTAGCTTTTGTTATTCCCCACCATTTCCTGCCTGTGGTGACATTAACAGCTGACCTCTGCCACTTGCTCCCACCTCAATAATGTTCTGCCTAAGCACATGAGGCCAACAAATCACGTGTGGAACCCTCTGAAACTTTGGTGAAAACAGATCTGCCTTCTTTTCAGTGGTAACAGATATCATCTGTGATGCTTCCAAAGTACCAAGCCTACATATAAAATCCTGATTCCATTTTACCCAATTCACCTTAATTCACAAAGCTCCCATGAAAGTGTGATATCACTGAAACCTAAAGTCCTGGGTTCTGGCAATCTCACCAGAAAAAAAAATCAACTAAAGAGCCACTGCCCCTTCTGTCCACGTATATACAGTCTTTCCTGTGAGGTGAGTCTCTCATTCTGAGAAGAGCCTCGGGCCAGCAATGACCCAGGTGATTTCTTCCAGTCCTAACAAGGCCTGAAATCTCAAGTGTATCCTTCTGTGACTTCTCCACCAGAGGAAACCCTTAAATCTCAGGGAACAGTCACCAAAGGAGCTCCTATGCAAATGATGCAAATAATGCCCTTAGTCTCTTGCCCTGTCCCATCCCCCTGGTTGGTTAAAGTCCCATTGCTTGTTATACATTAAACTTACTTGAACTTGAGCCAGAACCTTGTTTTCCAAGAGATTTTTTTCCATTTTTTTTTCAGTGTGACACTGAAAAGCCTGTGTGTTTTTTATGAAAACTCAAAGCTGGATCCGAAAGCTTCAGACTTGTTTGGAAAAGTTATTGAAACCCACAAAATCTCTACCCACCTTTGGTCCTAACATTTGGTCAGACAAATGCCCCTGTGGATTTTCAGCTTGATTTCTTGTTTATCTGAGTCCCATGCTCCCATATTTTGTTGCTAATAATTGTGGGAGGGTCCACCTGTATTTCTGTGTTTTGATTGGTTAAATAAAGGGCTGCCTGGCTTATAGTTAGGCCAACCCTTAGGTGGGCGGAGTAGACAGAACGGAAGTTCTGGGAGGAGAAGAAGGAAGGAGCAGAAGCCCCAAGCCACCATCGCAAATGGATGCAGGTTAGACCCTTCCGGTAAGTCACCACGTGGTGACTTACAGACTTTTATAATGGGTTAGTTTAATTATGAGAGCTAGCTGGGAAAAGGCTAATGATAATAAGCCAGGCAGAGTTTAAATGAATCCAGTTTGTCACGTGGTTATTTCGGGTGCAGCCAGCCGCTGAGCGGGCCAGCGGCTGGGGGCTTGGAAGCTGGGTGCGGGGAACAAACAACACGCACCCCTCTCCCCCCTAATCACAACAAATAATTGCTTATTAAACTGCAGAAATTCAATGCTCAAGGTTAAATTTTATATCACATTAGATTATCTTTCAAAACCATAGAAGGAGGATCCTATTCTTTGGCAGGATAAAACTCAGTTCCTTAGCATGGCTGAGAACCTCGGATTACCTCTTCTGCATCTTCTTAATATCATTCTTCAGCCACGTGTTGTATACTTTCCCTTCAGTTTGTGTCCTTTGTCCCTAAATATGCAGATCCCTCAGAGTCCCCGAGTCCCTAATCTGTGCTGCCTGTACCAGGTTTGTCTCTCCCTGTACTTATTGCCAGGGCAAGAGGGTGGATATCTCAGGTACTGAATGCTTCTGCTGAACTCAGGAATGAAGCTTACAGGATTCACCTATATTTCCCTCATTTTCAGTTCTGATGAAGAGTAAATGTGGCTATGCTAGGAGAACTGTGTATTGGATTACTGTAATTTACAGTGGGCCTCCTTCAACTTGTCCAGTAGACAGAGGGGTGGATTTTTCCTGTAGGAGAGATGATGGGACCTTAGGATTTGAGGGTCTGTCACCTGTGTCTGCAACTTAAAAGAAAGAATATCTGGATTCTTCTAACACTGACACTGCCTGACACGTGCCTGCTATACAATGACCATAACATATATTAAAATAAATGAATGCATTTTGTGCTTTTGTCTGTCTTTTAACCTCTTGAGACTTCTTTCTTGCTATTATGAATTGAAAACATATTTGATTTTTAAGGCCTCTGTAATTCTAAAATTACATGAGCTAACAATAATTCTTTCTAAAACTCATTCCTACCCTCATGCTAAACCCATTTGAGAAAAATGAAGTTTGTAATTAAGCCACTGTTCAATAAAAATATCTTACAAACCTCATTTCCAAGATGTGGGTGTTGCAAAAGGAGAACTTGGTGACCTAACTTTCCTGATAACTGTTCGAACTGGCTGGCTGATACAGCATGCTCTCAGAAATGTGGTCCTCTACCTCACACTCTGTTTCTCTGTTCTCCTTGCATTAACCTGATGGCTTAAACTCTAGAAAGACAGAAAAGATTCAAAAATGACCATCCTTGACTCATGATGGGGACACACCAAAAGTGATGGAGGAGTGGCTGCCACAGAGAATTGTCCAGGAGCATGCAAGTGTTTTCTAAACCCAGCTTGTCTTTTGTCATCACTTGTTGAAGGAGAGAGGGCCTGCTTTTCATCCTGGCTGCCCAGCTAGCTTACACCCGAAATAATCACACAGAAACTGTATTAATTAAAACACTGCCTGACCCATTATCTCTAGCCTCCTATTGGCTAACTCTCACATCTTGGCCTAACCCATTTCTGTTAATCTGTGCTTACCACAAGGTCGTGGCTTCCTGGGAAAGATTCAGCATGTCTGACCTGGTAGCTCCATGTCGGCTCTCTCTGACTTTGCTTTCTTCCTCCCAGCATTCAGTTCTGTCTTCTCCGCCTACCTAAGTTCTGCCCTATCAGGCCAAGCAGTTTCTTTATTGATTAACCAACGAAAGCAACACACAAACAGAAGGACCTCCTGCACCAATCACTCAAAGTCCTTGGGAGCCCCATGGTGCAGAGCTCTTAACTGTTTACATCCATGTGTTTTTTCCTCTTGCTGGGTGCTCTCGTTGATCTGTGCATCTGACCGACTATCCCTTCTTCCCCTAAAGGACCTAGAGATGGGGAGAAGAAAAGTTCAAGTAAAGACAACTCAGCAGGCCTTTAATCCCAGCACTCAGGAGGCAGAGGCAGGCAGATCTCTTAGTTCCATCTACAGAGAGAGTTTCAAAACAGCGAGGGCTACACAGAAAAACTCTGTCTAGAAAAAAAGAGTCAGCTCAGTTTGTACTATGATCTAAGAGAGTGCCACTTTTAACCTCTTCTCCTGACATTCCCTCTTTAATTAATTGTTATAATAGCTGCCCATTTGCACACATTTGTAAAGTTAGCCACTGAAACATGAATAACCCATAAAGGACCACATCACTGAAGACAATTGACGTTCTCTCCCACAGTAGCCATCAACTCCTCAGCTAAGCGAAGGGCCTCATGAACTTCTCTCACGCCCATATTGAAGAGATGATTGGCTTTTATCCTATTTCCTGCTGGAGCAATGACCAACCACCTTTTCCCTAGCCATCCAGTTCCCACAGTGAGGTATTCCAATAATGTCTGGGACATTCCTGTTAATGTAAAACCACAGCTCTCATCTTAAAGGGAATGAGAGAGAGAGTCTATTCTGGGACCATTTTGAGTGATCCAGGATTTAAGTTACTCCAGTTCCAAGTTCCAACTTGGAAGCAGTTTCATGTTGTTTTACGGTTTAGCAAAACAAGGAAAGTCATGAATAAAGGCAAGTTTAAAATACACCATTGGGCACAGCAAAAAGGTGGTTACAACAAGATGGAGGAAGCTTTCTAGCCCAAGATGCTCTCTGATGGCAGTCTTAGTTTGGTTTGGTGGAAGCTGTCATCTATTAGTCATAGGTGTTAGTTCTGACAGGGAGGTGGGCACGGAATGGCTACTCTAGAGGCTAGCCTGCTTGAGGTAATCAGTCTCCAGGCCTGTAGCATTCCAGTCTCTCCACAGTGCTAAAAGTTCTCATCAATAAGTCTCTGCAAATACAGTTTCTCTTCATTCACACCACTGTGCACATTTCTTACATATTAAACAAGCACTGCTTATATTAAAGTCTCTTCATTCTAATAACTGGGTTAAAGGAGAAATGCACACCTGTGCTTCCTCGTATCTACTTTTCTTTCTTAAGCACTGTCTCAATGTTCACTCATCTGTGGTTTTTTCAGGGAGAAAACTGAGTGAGTTTACACTGGTACTGGGCTCAGGAAGTGCTTCGTTTCAATTAGTATGTGTAAGTGATATTTACATATGCAGAGTAAGACACCTGCTTAGCGGTTTGTTTGAATTTGTCTTGCTTCTCACCTAGTCTAGGGTTCCGTGCCTCCGGTGTTCTCAGTGTAGAATTTCAACATTTCATACAGATGGACTCTGTTTAGAGTCCAGCAGAACTCTAAGACTGCAGCAGTAATATAACCCTGACATTCTCAACTCCATCCTGTGCTAAGCCTTTATGTATATTTAGGTTTGCCTCTTCTCTCTCTGAAGGAGCAAAAAAAAAAGGCAAGGATGACCTTTACTATATCGCTTAGGCAGAACCTGACTGTGGGCTCTGAGCCTCTCTCTGAGGAGCAGCTGGACATTCCACCACCAGTCTTGTGTCCAGCATTTACTTGTTCCGTCCCATTGGCTTGTCTTTTCATGGGAACAGAATGAATACTTAAAGGAAAAATTGGATTGATTCCTGATTCTCTGAAATAGTATGATATATTCCAATGAATTGAGCCCTAGTAACAGCTAGAGCAGACATTACAAAACATTGAAGATTTACTTTCTACATGTTGCTAAGAGAGCACAGAGTTTATGCTTTGTGCAGTGAGGACAAAATGAATAGTATTTAAATGATTGGAGAGAAAGGAAGCAAAACAGGTGAGTCAGTCTGTAATTCAATTCTGTGAGTGACTAAGCACCTGCAAAGAGCTCCAGATCAACAAGTCTGCCTTTCTCATCTCGGCGTTTGGATCTAACATCAGGGTATGCTATGACAGGTATGAATTATTGAGCAATTGTGATGTAGCAGAAATTGTATTTACTAGATGTTTGCACTACAATATTTCAAGAAATTTGCCTGGGCTTGGCAGACACGGTAAACGGTGGTTCCTGATATGAACGATTTGAGGGCAAAGTCTATGATCTGAGTTGCATGGTGGGTGTGTTTTTAACCTGTCCCTGTGAGAAGCCAAGCAGTGTGATAGGATAAGGGTACTGAGGATGGGGAATGAGTCGGTGATGAGATATTTCATTAGGCTGCAGAGGAGAAGGCTGCAAATGGATTACATATTCTGTAGTGTTATAGGGAGTGCGGGCCCTTTGGTCGTCCCTGCCAGCTAGCTTACACCCAAAATAATCACACAGAAATTTATTAATTAAATTACTGCTTGGTCCATAAGCTCTAGCCTCTTATTGACTAACTTTCACATCTTGATTCAACCCATTTCTAATAATCTGTATGTCACCATGAGGTCATGGCTTACTGGGAAAGATTCAGCATGTCTGACCTGGCAGCGTCATGGTGGCTCTCTCTCTGCCTTCCTCCTCCCAGCATTCAATTCTGTTTTCTACTCCTACCTAAGTTCTTTACTATCAAAAGGCCAAGGCAGTTTCTTTCTTCAACCAATGTAAGCAACACATAAACAGAAGGACCTTCTACACCACTGTAGAGTCTGCCCTCTTAACTGCCTCAGTTACCCAACAGGCTATATAGTTTTTAGATCAGTCTTAGCTTCCGATGCCAATCAGAGAAGTATATTTTAATGTCCTGGTGTACTTACATATATTAGGAATTTTATGGTCCCAAGAAAACAGAAAAATAGGACATTAATAATTTTATATAAACTAGAAACATAAATTTGATTTCATATTCCATATTCCAAAAATTCCTATCTTATCATTTTTATTTTCAAAATCATCACATTACACATTCCAAGGGAGAAAGTGTCTTTTTGCTTTGAGTTTGATGCTTGTTTGAGACTAAGTGCAAATATTCTCTGAAAGCAAATGTCTTCAAACCACATTCTACACAATGCATGGTTAAGTGCAGGTGATCAGAAAGATGGTTCTGCAAGGCATGACTACAGTGTAAAGACAGAAATAAAACATTAATGAGAGAGTAAGGCAATTATCACTATAATTCTGCCTGGAGTCAAGAGCCTATAGTTAGATGGTGATGATAAAAGACCAGGATGTAAGTATCCTTTGGAGGAAGAACAAGGGAACCTCATGGCTTCAATGGCTCAGCATGGTTGTCCACCTCCCCAGTCTTGAGAGAGCATTTCTAAAAATGGTTGATATGTAAGTCAGAAGGCTAAGTGGGGAAGATATTCTCTGAAATGCGGGTGACACCCTCTAATAGATGAAGGTCTGGATGGAATTTAGAGAGTACAGTGAAGAGAAGTTTGCATGGATGCTCACATCTCCATGAGCAGCTGTGGGTTTTGCTTCTCTCGTCACCCAAGGAGCTTATCATTCAGATTCTTCAGCTTCGGAAAATAGACTTGAGCTAGCAATTTTATGAGCTTCCAGGTTCTCAAATTCCCACTGGGAACTTTGCTGATCTGTCTTGTTCTGAAGCTCTAGCTTCTTATACTGAGCTGTTACCAGCTTCCCAGCTTTCCAGTCTGCAGCTGGGCATGGCTGGGCATGACGGGCCTGTTCAGTCTCTGGTTGTGTATGTCAGTCTAGTCAGGTGTCATCAGCTATAGACAGAAGAAGACGGCTAGAAACAAATCACTCTGGTAGCATTAGCTAACCAACTACCCTGAGTTGGTAGGTAACTCATTGCCTGTGAGGCTTTCACACGGTTATGAGGAAAACAGTCAAAGGTAGCCTCTCTGAGGGCGATGTGCTCTACCAGACTCAAGGCTGAGTGCTACCACTATATGGCTTTCCTTGAGCCACATCATGCTCGAGTGCAGGCAGTGTAACCCACACTGCAAACGCAATGCTGATATTCAGAAAAGCTAATTGGCCGTGACTGGAAACTGAGAAAGTCAGGATGGGAACGCAAGCAGAAGCATCATGGAGGTTCAAGTGGTTGATTCCGTAGCCTGTCCTTACTCAGAATCTCTACTTCAAATCTTATTTGCATAATTCCATTGAATTAAAGGACAGCCCTGTTAGTAAAAATATTCTGCAGTTAGTAGGAGGGGAAGAATAACTTCAATGCTCTGCAGCACAGCAAGATTACTGTGATTAATTTTATGTTTCAATATGGATGGTTGAGAGAATTTTGAATGTGACTACTGCAAAGAACTGATAACTATCTGATAGGTCAGTACCTTCATCTGTTCAATACACATTGTATGAGCTAAAAATCCCCATTACACCTGGAAATATGTATAGTTATAATTAGTTAATATAAAAGTATTTCTTAAAGAATATTACATAGCTAACTTAATGATGGGAAATTGACAAACTTTGGTACCCCTAGTTCTCAGAATCAGGAGGTAAATAAGTCGTACCCTGCCTGAAGGGGCTCTGAAGCCAGCAGAGAGGTACTGGCGTCACCAAGTGGCACCAAACCTCCAGAGCACCACTTAACCCATCCAAGCTGCCCTGTAGGAAACAGCCAGACTCTTTTGCTTCACGGTCTGCAAGGTGAATGCATCTCATATGTATTATACTGGCACATCAGAGAAAATCCATTAGGAAATAGAATTGGATATTCTGAGACAGCAAAAATTTATAAAGTTACGAATATTTATCTTATCTTTTTAGTTAAAAAGGGCCTATTAATCATGTTCTGTATTTGCTAAGTCAAACATTCTTTAATTATGACCCCATCATGGAAAAGTGGCAATTTCTAGTGTAGGCATCTAGTTTTACCAGGAAAATCTTGCTTTGCCTTCTTTTATCACTGGAAGGACTAGAATGTAGAATTTTGGGAAGGAGCCATCACTATACATTTTAAATAATTAGTGTAATTTTACTTAAAAAGGAATATTTTTATCAAATGATGTAAACCTCAGTTAAATACAATAAAATTGAAAAGCTGATCATAATGGCACATACCCCAAATCCTGGCACTTGAAAGGCAATTTGCCTGAGTTTAAGATTAGTCAAGATTGGTCCTGCTCTCATATCTGAGAACTGATCCACCCCTCAATGGTAGCCACGGGCAAGAGAGCTGGTCCCATCCCATGCTGACCTTCAAGTTCAGCAGTAACATGGGCACCGGAGAGCCAGCCCTGCCCCTCAAGGCATGGATGCAGGAGAGCTGCCTCTGATCCTTACCAGCTGCAGCTCTCGGGAGAGCGGGCTTCACCCTCGCCTGGGCAACACAACAGAGCCGGCCACAGTGGCACGGGCACAGATGAGCCAGCCCTGGGGGCATGAGAGCAGGAGAACAGTATGAGAGAGCTGGTCCTGGTGGTGTGTGGTATAGGAGAGCTGGTCCCACTCCTTGCCAGCTGACACAGGAAGGGGAGCTAGGCCCCACCCCTCACCTGGGCAAAGCAAGAGAGCTGGCCCTGGTGGTGCAGGTACAGGAGAGTGGACAGTCTGACCAACTCAGCTACAACCCAGGCCCAAACCCAAGACTTTGGGTTGGTCTATCCCAGCATCTACCCCATCCATGAACTGTTGGAGATCATGGAGAAGTCAGTCCTGCATAACCAAAGCTGCAGGGTCTCCATGACACAGGGCAACAAGATATCCAAGAGGAGTCCTGCTGAGGAGCCACTACTGACAGTGTAGTAGAAGCCAGAGGCTCTAGAACCAGACCGCAGATTTATTGCAAGGAACATTTGCAAGTAAAGCTGTTTGGACAAAAGAGTGACACTCCATGTCACATTGCAGCTTCCATGGGGGGAGTTTGTTTGGAGGGCTGCAAGGGGCAGAGAGCAGATATGGAGGAACATAGAGATGGGTGGGATTGGGGTTTTGATGTGAAATTAACAAGGAATCAATAAAAGGTGTCCCAAGCAGCGGGACAATGAACCAGGATCCCTGGTAACCTGGAAGAGAGAGGGATGAAGGGACAAGAGACACGAGAAATGGACAGCAAGTCTGTATTCTGATCAAGCTGCCAACTTTATTTTTTCTCAGGAGCATTATATAGCACAAAGGGCAGGGGGAAGGGTAGGATGCTGGAATGTCAGGTCTGGAGGCATCCCCTAGCTGACAGGAAGAGATAAGGAGATGTTCAGGGTCTGTAAATATTTACTAACAAAGGAAATGTTAATTACATCTGGTGCCTGGGATCCACAGGTCTGCAGGAGATCTTAACTCACAGGGAGATGAGGGTTGTCCTAGGCCCAGGAACTTGTCCTACAGAGGCTTCTGAACAGCTTAGTTAATTTGTGACGAAGATGGCTATAACCAAAATACAGGTGTTTGCTCTCAGCAAAAAGGTTTTTTGTTTTTTTGTTTTTTTTTAAAAAAAGATCAGCTAAAGTTCCATAGCAAGATCCTGTCTACAGAAACACAGAGGGGCCAGAGGGACAGAGTTAGAGGAAGGAAGGAGGCTGAGAACAGCAATGAATTGCTGAAAATTGCTTCAGAGCAAATCTTATTTTTTCGCCACAGAAACAACAAATGTATGAGATAAGGCATGTACTAATTAGCTCAATTTGGCCTTTCCACAATATATTTTTCAAAGAACCATGGCATTTTGTATAGAAGTATAATTTTGTCCGAAGTCTAAGATGTAATCTGCTTGTGTTTCTACATAGTCCCTGCTTGCGTGGCTTAGTTTGTCTTTCTCCTGCTGTAGCTCCTGCTCAGGAACAGACTCCCTACGGCCTACTCTGCTACCATCTTCTTAGTTGTTACTTTAATTAGCATGAAAAGTAGTAGACTTCATATCGGCATTTGAATACTTGGTTGGTTAGCTTTGTCTATCTTTTCTCTCCCCAGCCGTGTAGCCTTCAACCTCCGGTCTCCCCCTTCCTGCTCACGTAACCTACAACCTGTCAGCCTCTTCCTCAAACCTGGTTTTTCTTGCTCTCATATTCTGCTTTCTAGCTTCACGGCCCCATATGCATCCATACACATCAGAAGCCAAGTTCTGCACAGGACAGAACAGCTAGCATTTGTCTTCTCTACGTGGGTTGCCTCACTCAACACTCTGCCTTTCTTCAACATGACCAAGTACTTCTTTGCAGACCCCCCCCCCAGCTCTCAGGTCTCCCAGTGAATTTACATCTGGTTGGTACATCTGTCTCCCATCCCCAAGGGCCCAAGAGCCCCACTCCTTACTTAAGGCCTAAACAAATGCCTATACAAATGATGGGAGTGGTTGCCCTTAAATCGGTTTTAACCCTTGCTTTTTGCACCTATATTGAGGAGAGGGCTCCTCTGGAGACAGGGAATCGGGAAGGACCAAGAAGAAGTGAGAACAAAACTCTCCCTTTATCAAGAGCTCAGTCTCCGCTCCCCTACCATTTTCCACCCTGCTCATCTTTCACTGAGTGACTGTCTAAGGACTCTTCCTCTGTCCTCCAGGGGAAGGCAGGAGTGGCTTCCTGCAGCTGGTGCCCTC
Organism: Dicrostonyx torquatus; assembly: GCA_028555095.1. Taxonomy (NCBI): domain Eukaryota; kingdom Metazoa; phylum Chordata; class Mammalia; order Rodentia; family Cricetidae; genus Dicrostonyx; species Dicrostonyx torquatus. The sequence continues at coordinate 223,088 of JAQHUG010000485.1, read as the reverse complement.
TGGTGCCTTCTCCCCCTCCTCTCCCACCTCATGGTCTTTGTAAATTCTCCACCAGCCCAGTAACTAACTCCAATTTGCATAATTCTTCATTTCATTTTCTGTTTCAAATGCTCAACGTGGCATCTGTCTTACTAGTTGGGCAAAGACTGATGCAGTGTTCAAACTGGGAGTTTGCTATGTGTAGGACACTAGACTGCACTCATCTTCTTCCCAATGCTTGTGAGAGTTCACAGGTGTAGTTGTTTTCATCCATATACTTTGGAAAGTCAAGTTTTCACCCTTGTAAGCCTCAGAAACACATAGAAAATGACAGAACCCACATCTCCTCACCCACTGCCACTTTCTTGTCCATCTGCACCACTAGGGCCACAAGCTCTGCATAGTGCCTCTGCCCTCGTGCCTGGCACCAGGAGGGATGCATGCGCTGTGGGATTGTTAGTACTAACGGGCAACTTTACAGGATATGCAATCACCTAGAGGACATGTGGCATGTCAGTGTGGGCTGAGTTGGAGAAACAGACCATCCTAAGTGTGGGCAGCACTCTTCCATGGGCTGTGATCCTGGAGAAGAGAATGAGAACAGGAGCTAACCACCAGCAGAAAGCAGTCAGTGTCTACAGACTATGGAGAACCAGCTGCCGCCGCCATACCTACCCCGGCATGACAGTCTGTGCCTTCCAACTGTGAGCCAAAGCAGACTCCTCCTCCACTAAGTGCTGTTTGTCAGATATTCTGTCATAGCAATGAGAACAACAGCTAGTACAAGTAGAGCCCCAATAATTCCTATTGATGATTAATTGCATAACAAATGCTCAAAAATAGAGCAAACTTTGACATTTCTGGTACTTCCTTCCATTCCAGGATATTTTCTCATCCTGTTTGATAGAGGGAAGACAATTGCCAGGAGAGATGAGGGACCAGGGTAGGAATGTTGACATAGGAAAGTTGGGCATGACAAATTCTTAGGGTTCAAGAAATAAAGCTTCAATGTGGGATGATAAAACACAGCCAAGAACGGGCACTGTCAGTCAGCAACGTGTCATGGGTAATCTATGAGATGAACCATGGTGTGCTCAGAATGGCGCTTAATCTGAAAAAGCCAGGCTGGGCAGGAAGGAGAGAGGAAAGCTCATCTCAGCCAGCTGGGATGCTGATGCGGGACCTAGGAGAGAAAGAGAGACTGAGAGAGATCTGGAATACAGCACAGGCTGTCCTCTGTGGAAGGAGTCGTTAATTGGCCACTAAAATTCACTCTGAAGAACTAAACTCCTGCCCATAGGTTAGTCCTTCAGTGTGAAGCTATGCAAATCCCTTTGCACTACTGGCAAGGAGGCAAACACACACAGCTAGGCTCCCTGCAATGGGACAATTATTTACATAATAGCTGTCCTGTAACCAGGTCAGAGGGGGGACAGACAGCACCCACTCAAGCTAGAACTAAGTAGACTAGATTTGTTTTCACTTTCCATAGAAATGTGTTAGCTCTCTCAAGAATCTTACTGGCACTCACATTCTTTTTGTTGACACAAAACTAGGGTGAGGAACATGCTCAACTACGGTCAAAGGGAAATGGTTTCCGATATTGGGACCAGCTTCTAATTCCTTTCCCAGAAATGGGTTTTTATTCCTTCTCCTTATCAATATCTTTTACCCTGGGCTGGAGCTGTGGCTCAGTCATGCGTATTTTACAAGCGTGAGAACTTAGTTTTATCCACAAAATTCACATAAACAAGCTGACCAAGGTGGCACACACTTTTAGTATCAGTCCTGGGGACAGACAGATTCCGGGGAGGAGCTGGTCAACTAGCCCAGGCAAATCAGCGAGTTCCTGGCAATACCTGATCCCTATCTCAAGATAAGGTGGGCAGTTTCCTGAGGAATGTGCCTGAAATTTGGCCTCCAGCTTCCACACATACACTCACCTATAGAGAGACAGCACGCTATGGGATGACACACTTCCTCCTTAAACACAGAAAGGAAGAGAAGTTCAGGGGACCTAGTCCTATCAAGATATCTGAGGAAATAACATGAAAGAAAGACCAGAAGAGTCAAATCCAGCAATCAGGTTTTGTAAGGGGGGTGGGATAATTGGATTTGGTAGAATGCATTCCTGAAAACCCTTGCAGCATTTAAGGACAACAAGGGTAAAAGTCTGATTAAGGTGAATTACAGTAAGTGGGGAGACCAGAAGAACCTTGGCTGAGAGAATAAAAAGGAAAGTCGGGTGTTAGAGAAAGATCTGCGAGTTCACTGATGGAGCCAATGATGGCAGGAAAACATCTGAGGCCCAGGAGATTAAAGATACCCCTGCATAAGTTTGAAAATTCTTTTCAAAAGGAGGCAAGAGCAAGGACTGGTGAAATAAGGAGTTCTGTAGAGAGGGTGAAGGGCAAAGGGGAAGTTCCTCGAATGTTTTTCACTAAATTCTTATCTCGCTCTCATCTTAGCTCTGAGGCAGGCTATAAAGTAGCATGTGTAAGATCAGCATTCTATTTCCATCCCCCCCACCCTGTGCCTTGCATTGTTACTGTAGGATCCAGTCTCCTAGGACCTCTGACTCCCCATTTTCTGGGAGTCTGTGACAGCAGTGACACACTGGAGGACAGAAAGCAGGACACCCCTTCCTCCTGCTTCCTGATTCCTAGGGTGAGGTGAACCAGTTAAACCAGCTATACTTTCACTGGGGCATAAGATCTCACCAAGTGAACTTACTCCCCCACCCTATCTTGTCATTAAGAACCTTCTAGAGTGTCCTATCTGAACTCAGTCATCACTTCTGCTTTCCCACACTGCTAATTTCTACGCTTTCCTGCCACCTTTTGGCTTTTTGCCATTTCTACTCCTGTATAAATTATTTATTCTATTAAGTCACCTCTCTGACACACCAAGGGTGTTTTCATTCATCCCCCCCCTAAACCACTTACAGAACCACATGGGAAGTGTGACTCCAGTCCCCAAACAAATTTTTCACATGTCTGAGCAATACTATAGCAAAGTACAGGCCACCATCTGTGGCAACCTGTTTCCAAGTTTCTGCAGGTGACAATTGCCCACGACACAGCACCCATTCTGTACAGAGCTCTGCAATCTGCAGATTTAGCTAGCCACAGATCTGAAAGGACTAAGGGCTGGGGTTGACCACATAGTCCACCTATTTTCTCTTGCTATTATTTATTTAACAATGAAGTACAACAGCTGTCTCCATAGCACGTGCACTGTCTGTGGCTCTGTAGAAATCCAGAGATGATTAGGCAAACATGGGCTGAAGTGCACAGATCACTAGAAAAAGTTCTTTCTGTAGCAAACATGACATGCAAACGAGTCCCCACAGATGTGTGTTCATCCTCTCATGGACAGAATAACAATTACATTCATTGTCAGGTTTTCGGTAGACACTTACAGGGATGAATAGCACTGGGACAGGGGACACACATGGGGTAGAAGGCAAAGTTATTGGCATACCTCTGCCTTTTTCCATGACTAACTTGAGCGTCTGAGGATATAGTATCCCTAAGGGAGGCTAGAACAAACCTTCCACAGATATCAAGGGAGGGTTTTGATTCCCGTATTGTTATAGAGCAGTGGTTCTCGATCTGTGGGTCTCAACCCTATTTGAGGGTTGCATATTAAGTATCCTGCATATCAGATATTTACATTATGATTCACAACAGTAGTAAAATTACAGTTATGAAGTAGCAACAAATAATTTCAAGGTTGGGAGTCACCACACCATCATGAACTGTATTTTAATGCCCTTTAGGGTCACAATATTAGGAGGCTTAAGAACCACTGTTATAGAGCATATATTGTTATTTGTATCTTAGAAGCTCAGGAAAGAATTCCACACATGGTAAGAACAGCCTCGGCTGGCAAACTGCTTATCTGTTGCTCAAGGTGGAATATAACGCTTCAAAGGCATCTGGGAAAGTCTGAATTCCTGAGACAGAGTTTGTGAGGAAGAAAGCACACACCAGTGAGGTGAGTGTGACGTTACTTATATGAGATGGGGGAGGGAGGGAAGGAGGGAAGGAGGAAAAGAGGGAGGGAGGGAAAAAGGGAGGGAGGGAAAGAGGGAGGGAGGGAAGGAGGGAGAAAGGGAGGGAGGGAGGAAGCACTCCCTTCTCTGCAGGTCTTGGATATGACACTGAAAAGGACGCTAGAGAGAACTGCCCACTGTCATCTCCTCCCAGATGTTTAGCTCTGGGATATGTGAGAACAACCTCCTCTATCCTCTTAGAAACTCCTCAGAAATTCTTATATATTTTACTGATGCATTTATATGCATGTAAAGAGCTATAGAAGCAAGGTAGCAAGTGGGGGACATTTCTCAAAGAAATGTCTAAGTTGTCTTAACGTGCTGTCTCCTTGGTGCTTCTCTGGATTTGAGCATACAGAACACTTTCTGTGTAGACTTCACTCATCCATCCACAAGCTGGCTTGATGCCCTAGATGCAGTGAGAACATGATCATGCTCTGTACTCACACTTCTAGTTTTCGAAAATGATGGCACCAGATTACAATATTCAGACACATTTGATGTGTTGACATTTCATTTCAGGAGTACGTGTATGCAAGCTGAGACTGAGCCTTTGTTTCCTGGCTGCCCAGACCCGAATAATCACACAGAAACTATATTGATTACAAAACTGTTTGACCGATGGCTTAGGCATATTCCAAGCTAGCTCTTACATCTAAAATTAGCCCATTTCTACTATTTTAGATTTGACCATGAGGCTCATGGTTTGTTATCTCACATCTTGCTTCTTGCATGGCTATATGGCAGCTGCCTGACTCTACCTTTCTCCCTGTATTCAGCTTGGTTTTTCTGCCTAACTATATTCTGCCCTATCATAGGCCAAAGTAACTTCTTTATTAATCAATGATAATAAAACATTTTCACAGCATAGAGAGAGGAATCTCACATCATCTCTCCTTTTAGGTCTAAATAACAAAGAAGGTTTTAACTTTTACAGTAGTAAAATTGCATATAGCAAAACAGATATCAAATAAGAATTATAGTTACAATATTTAGTCTATTTGGATCTGGAAAAATTAAAGAAAATATTGTAGCATCTTTCTTATCTTTGTAAGTCTGAAGTTTCATATTTAACTTATCTTTTATTATAACTAAGAAGAGCTATAACTATAGCTATCTATTTTTAACTACATCAAAGACCCCAGAAGCATATAATACTACCTAAGGAAAGAGGAAGTGCATTGTAAGCAACTTCCAAAACGCTAGAATTGACAGAGACATCTTGCTACCTAGACAATCATCCAAAGTTCTTCTGTATCATTGGAGCATCCATCTTCAACCTATATGCCCATAGTATCAGGCAGACTTTTCTACAAAGCAGGAAATTTGAAAGACCATTTAGCCTATAATGGCAGTTTATTAGTCACTTTCTTCTGTGTCCTGCAGAATATCTGGCAGACTCTTTAATGAAGAAGGAACCCTGAAGGACTGTCTCACTTTCTTTAGGCAACTTCAGCAGTCGTTTTTATTTCCTTTTTTTTTCTTTTTTTGTTTTTTCGAGACAGGGTTTCTCTGCGGCTTTGGAGCCTGTCCTGGAACTAGCTCTTGTAGACCAGGCTGGTCTCAAACTCACAAAGATCCGCCTGCCTCTGCCTCCCAAGTACTGGGATTAAAGGCATGCGACACCACCGCCTGGCTAGCAGTCATTTTTCTATGGGTCCCGAATGTAACTTTACATAGCATACCAACACACAGTCCAGGCAACAGGTTTCTTGCCCAAATGGCTATCAAACTCCATAAAGAGCCTCTTTGCTGCCCATTATCCACTTGATGTACATTGGTACTGCCAGAAACAGACATGTCTCACTGTTAAAAAGAGTCTAATTTATTAAGACATTTTAAATATTATATTCCATAGGTCTTTGAAGTGTTGAAGATTATCTAACTAATTGAAATAAATCTCTGTATCTAGAAAATCTGATTAATGCAACTAAAAGTTTCATTATTATAAATGATGATCTATTAATATGTATTTTAACTATACATTACATTTTTAAATGAGCTATATAATCATAATTCCTTAAACAAGAGTAGAAATATATGTATATATAGATATACACAGTTGTAACATGAGGAGCAGGCTTGTTGGTGTTTCTGTTCTGCCTGGTTCCCCAGCCATTTAGTCCCAGAGAAAATCACAGAGAGTCTACATTAGGTTATAAACTGATTGGCCCATTAGCTCAGGCTTCGTATTAGCTCTTATAACATATATTAACCCATTATCCTTATCTATGCTAGCCACATGGCTCAGTACCTTTTTCAGCAGGGCAGGTCACATCCTGCTTCTTCTGTGGTCTAGGCAGGACTGCGGAAAGAGCTTCCTTCTTCCCAGAATACTCCTGTTCTCATTGCCCCAACTCTACTTCCTGTCAGGTTTTCCACCTATAACTTCCTGCCTAGCTACTGACCAATCAAAATTTATTTAAGATATAATTGACAGAATATAGAATTGTTTCACACCACTCACAGTATAACAAAATTGACATTAAATTTGTATCAATAGACCAAAATCCATACTGAAGTATCTCTATATCATCTCCCTCTCATCTTTTTACTTTTAGAAATTGACTGTGACCACTAACAATTTATAACCAACCATTTAAAAATGAAAATAAGTATTTATAAACAATTTTGAGAATTTGGGAATAGTTTTCTCCAAAATGCCTCCTGTTGTTTGTTGGGTAAAGTATTTTTAGGGTTCATGGCAACCTTTCGGGGGTCTTGTTCCATCAAACCACATTAGTCTGGAAGAAATCCACAGGTTTCCCTCCTCAGTGGAATAAAAGCAGAACCTCTTTTCCAAAATAACATATCCTTAGACTCAAATTTTGAA
>JAQHUG010000485.1:190305-208601 GCA_028555095.1 Dicrostonyx torquatus | reverse complement strand
ACTTTTTCTATGGCCAGGCTGTGGAGAAAATGTTTTCTCTTTTGAGAACACATTCACTTAAAATTTTATGGGCCCAAAAATCCTGATGATAGTGTCCACTTTTCCTTTTCATGACACTCAGAATGAGTAGATGTTCTGAGAAGTCTGGGCTCGGAGAGATGAATGGGTCAATGTCTAGAGGTGGTCAGACCCTTGGACCCTGATTCATGCATGCTTATTATCACCACAATGGGAGATGTGGGACATTCTCTTCTTCTGTGAAGTAATGTAGGAAATCACAGCAAATTCATGAACAATCCTTGCTTCTGAGACCATAAGACCTAAAAACCTTATGCGTGACACTCTCCCTTGTGGGCAGACTTTCATGAGAAGCTGTTCATACTTTCATAGAGCTGTTGCATTTAATTTTTAATTTCTTCATGTGCAGTAAAGGTCACTGTGTCAAGGGTTCTGTTGTATTTAAATGATGAGAGGCTCTTGGCTCAGCTCTAGAGATACGAGAACTAAATACAGAGGAACTGCAGCAGAGTAAAAGACAATGAATACTATTCCAGAGGCTCTTGTTGTGTCTCACTGTTTCATCTTACAGAGGAAGGAGAACCCTCTAGAGCTCCAGCTCAAGACCAGTTAGATAAGACCCTGAGGTGAGATGCCCAAGTGTTCATATTCTGAATCCTCTCTGCTATCTGCTATAACAGGCATGCCCTGACAGTCATTGCTAGTCACAAGAATATGACTTTTCACTGTGCAACTGTGACAAAGAGTTCATAGGAATAAAGGTGTTAGACAGGGTAGTATGTGGGGACGAATGAGACTGGTATATTTGCATTATGGACATATGTAAAATTGTTAAAGAACAAATTCAAAACTGTTTTCTACATTGGTCCTGGCATGTTTTGTGGTCAGTCAAAGTCTCAGTGGGCTGGGATACAGATTTCATAAACTGGAGTTAGGCTGGCAGTGGACAAGAATAACGTCAGAGCATATATAAAAATGTGTAGTAATGTAGATCTAGTTAATGGGAACTTTGTCAGCAGTACTATGTTTGTGGCTTTGTGTGCTCCCTTTAACCCTCATGACCGTGCCCAATTAAAGAACTTATTGTAACCAGCTACAAAATTTTAAATTGAGCTTTTTAAAACTGCCTAGTTTGTCTAAGCTGAACCCTGACAAATAGTTGGCAGCACCTGCAAAGCTAACTGGTTTGTCTAAGGTGAACGCTGGCAAATGGCTGGCAGCACCTGGAAAGCTAACTGGTTTGTCTAAGGTGAACGCTGGCAAATGGCTGGCAGCACCTGGAAAGATAACTGGTTTGTCTAAGGTGAACGCTGGCAGAGCTTTAATCTGAAGCTGATGTTCCTTTGAAAAACAGAAACCACTGTTGCCAGAGACATGGTTATTCCTTAATTTCCTTGTCCATAATTTCAAAAAACACCTTTACTGCAATGTCACATGAAGAAAAGAGATGGGTGAAGAAACACACGGAATAAGGCTAACACGCCATAAAAACAGGGTTCTCTGTTCTGTCAACCTGTGCAAACAGCATTCAATGAAAAAGACAGACAGACAGGCTCTCTATCTCTGAGTGACAACTCCAGGCAGCTCAGTAACTTTAGAAATGAATTTTCCATGTGCCAAACATTCAGTAAGATGTTGGGATTCTACTGTGTGTGAGAAACATCACCACCCCAAAGAACAAATGGTAGTGAGGGTAAGGGAGACGGTCTTAATCTGAAACCAAAGATGCTCACTCTCTAGGTCCTACGTTCCCTGGACGGAGAGAGGCAAAGAGCTGGCGTGTTAGACCTCCCCTGTTTTGTTCAATCATTCTATCCATCCACACACACCCACATGCATGCACGCATGTGTATACACACACACACACACACACACACACACACACAAACACACACACACTCCCCCATCCACCCATTCACATTTACTCAACAGATACTATGCACTAAACTCTTTATAAGATCAAGAGTTAAAAACTCAAATAAGAAGCTTATTGTCCTGCTGAAAGCTAAATATGTGTCCCAAGCACTTGGATAAGAGTGTGGGTGCTGTGGGACTCAAGAACAGAGGGATTTAACTCAGCAAAGGAGTCAAATGGGGCTGAGGCTTCCTGAAGGAGCAAGCTGTGAGCTGGGCAGGAGACAATGCTTTCATCCTGGAAAAGCAGGGAGAGGTGCTGTTTGCTCAGCTGTTGTGGGGGAACCGGAATGCTGGGTGGCTTCCTTCAGGCTACCAGATCTGAATGACACAATCACAGGCTTTTACATGAGATTGCTGTTGCTTTTGTCTTAGAAATGCTGCCTAACCTCTCCAGCATGAATTAAAGGGGGCTGCTTGTCACTTCTTCTCAATAGAAAGTAGCAGCATTGTCATCTGTGCTTTCCCCACTGTGGCTAGAGTTCAGGATCAACCAAGACAGAAATAATGTGGAGAGTGAGGCTGGCTTCTGTCAGCTCTCATTTCATTTCTTCTACTTGTAAAAGACCACAAAGATTTGGAATCTAAAAATGACTTCTTTAATTTTTTGCCATTGAAGCATATTAACTTTATTGGCCCGATGCTAACTAATGTCATTTACATTAACATTGAGATACTGTCTCAAGCATAAGAAATGTTTTTCTGCATCTGCTTCCTCCTCACCGTGTTTCCTGTGTCTCTCTTCTGTGGTCTCACTTTGCTAGGCTGAGAGGAAAAAGTCGTCCATGCCTAGCAACATTCAGGGGGAGACTATACAGCCCACGTGATAGGTAGGTGGTGTGGCACACAGTGACTGAATTTGCTGTTCTGATGGCTGTCGCTGTCTCAGCACTTGTCCCATCACATGCCCAGCATCCTCACCTTAGTGGACATTTGTCAGTCCACACATTGTTTTAACTGTGAGGAGCGATAATCCTGAAGAGTTTGGGTTTTCTGTCGACTCCTCTTTTTCCTTCCTTCACTTCCCGGCACACATTTATTCTTTCACAATGCAGGCCCACTTTATGAACACATTTGATACATGGTTGGTTATCAACAAATATGTGTAGAGTTAATTTAAGTGATCGTCATAAGGATACAATATTGAGAAAAACTGAATACGCTACAATATTCTTTAGGGCCCAGTATACTTTAGTACCTAAGGATTCCTATATCTGAGCAATGGTAATATTTGGGAAAGAAAGTTGCCTGGACCCATAAATAAAATATATTGTACCTAAGCCATCTTTTCTTGATATATTTAAGTGTAGTGTTTAACATTACACAAGTTTTTATCTGTTCTCTGTTTTTTAATAGAAAGAGATAAATAAGAATAACCTTGTTTTCTATAGATTATCTCATCTATTTTATTTGATGCTAGTTTATAAAATCAAAATAGGGAGAGAATGGATGAATAGGTGGATGGATGGATGATGGATGATGGATGGGGATCATAGTTCATTTACCATTTCAGATAGTTCCATCTGGTTGGGTAAAGGATGTGTGATACCCTTTCATAACTCTGGCAACTCTGGGAAACAAAGAGTCGTTGAGTGCGCCACAGCTGGTAGTGATCTGGGGAGCGAGGTGCCTATTTAGAGTAACTCAACTCCCTGATTAGTATTCACAAGACTCACCATTGTAGCTCAACAAATACCTCATTGAAAAGTCCCACACTGCTTTCTCATCATGGTCTTTGTGTGCTAGGGCAGCAGCATCCGCGTTGACAATAGGCACAGCTTCTCCGTGTCTTGTCACTGTAGTACTGCAAAGAGCAGCACTGTATTTTTGGGCACGCTCTATTCACAGGACTATAAATGGACTTCCCACATCTGTTTCATTTACTGAGTTATTCAATGGTGGACTCGCTGATGCAGTCACTCATTCATATTTTCACATGTGCTCTGAACGGAAGAGACCAGATTGTCCTTTCCAACCCCGTAAACGAGGTTCTACTGATTCTTTGCTGTTGTTATTTTGGTTTTCAAGATGATTTCTCTGTGTAACAGCTCTGGTTGTTCTGGAACTCACTTTGCAGACCAGGCTGGCCTTGACCTCTCAGAGACCTGCCTGCTTCTGCCTCCTGAGTTCTGAGTTCATGTGCCACCACACCCCTTAGTGAAGCTTAATCACAGAATTCTCAGCACCATCACGTGGCAGCCAATCTGACTCATGGGGTCACCGGCTCCTTCCACTTCAATTGGGCCATACTCACCCACCGCAGGTACCCACATTCTGACTAGTGTAGCAGGGTGCTCCCTGTCATTGCACGGCTTTTCCTGGTGAGACATGAACCACCAGACAGGGCACCAAAATCAGACCAAATGAATGATTCCCTCCTTACTTACATGGGTGGCACAAAGACAGCAGTGGCACAGCAGTGGCACGCAGTACCTGCAGTCGAATATCGATGACTCTGAAAGCTGCACCCCTGGAGCTCCCCCAGACAACGCCTCACATAGTTACTGAAGATATACTCTTCCCCAGAATTATTTCCTGCTTATATAGCCTAAAAGAGGGTCTCGGTGAGTCGTGTAAGCTTTCTGTGAGTGTATAAGACTTTCTTGTGAGTTTGACGGATCTCTCTTCCCACCATGTCCCTTCACGAGGGAGTACCTCAATCTGGAGGAAGCAGCTACACTTCCTAGAAAACAGATTCAAGGCAAGGGTGTTACCTGAAGCTGTGTACAGTCCCTGCAGCACTACCCACCGGGTGGGCACATCTCATCGCTCCCCACATCTAGGCTCTGCCCTTCACCTCTGCCCAATGCAACACTTGGAAACACTCCACCCAGGATGCCTGGGTTCATCTTCAGCTTCAGTCACAAAACTGAGAAGCCGCCACAGGCTTCCTTCAGATGACCCAGTTCCATCTGAACTAAATTTAGCTAGTTCTCTATTATTTTCCCCAAACCACCCTTTTATATTTTAGCCATGGTATTATTTTATACATCGTCAACTTAGACAAACCACTCTTCTGCAAGCTAGATCCTGGCCCTGCTGGAGCCAGATGAACAGGGCACATGCCAAAGGTGTGATGGAGGATCTGGAAGATAATTTCATATAGAATCTCTGCTCAAGCTCTGAACCCTTTTGGTACCTCTGCTTCCAATGTTTTCTTTCTGAAAATCTTTCTCAGTTACTAACTGCAAGATTTATATTGTTTTCCAAGGCCTGGCTCTTAGGACCAGTCCTTCCACATGGCCCATCATCCAACAGACTTTCATGAATCAGGACATTGAAGGTTAAATTTTATATGTATCCCTTTTCTCCTTTGTCTTCCAACCTGAAGACCATGTCATCTAGTGGTGATGTTTCAGGGAATTCACAGAGAGATTGTACTCTGTATGGTGAACATCTAAGAGATGGGGACTATATATCAATAAAGGAGAACATGAGACCAAATATTCTTAGAAACATTTAATAGGCCAGGACTAAGGCTCACATTCATTACTCCAAAGGGAGTGTTCCCTCATTCGCATCCTGGAGCTTCACTGTTGATAGAGATTTCTGTCCTGCCCAGTCCCACTGCCATTCAGTCCCAAAGAAACACACAGAGGCCTACATTAATTATAAACTGGTTGGCCTATTAGCTCAGGCTTCTTATTAACTAACTCTTACATCATACATTAACCTATAATTCTTGTCTGTGTTAGCCACGTGGCTTGATACCTTTATCAGTGAGATATCCTCATCTTGCTTCCTCTGCATCTGGATGAGGAGTGTAGGCTGAGCCTTTGCTCTTTCCAGAATTCTCCTATTCTGGTCACCTTGCCTATCCGTCCTGCCTGGCTACTGGCCAATTAGAGTTTCATTAAAACAATACAAGTGACAAATCTTAGCAGGGTACAAGACCATTTTCCCACAGTACACCATTCACATCCTGGAGCACCAGAGAGAAGAATTTTGACATGAATTTTAAAGGGGAAGTAATTCAGCCCAGGATCTAACAACACCAACTTCACAGAAGTGTCAATGAAATAATGAAAACTGTTAAAATTAAAACTCAATATCCAGGCATGATGATGTGTATTTATAACCCTACCACTTGGAAAATGAAACCAAAAGGGTCAAAAGTTCGAGGCGAGCTTGTGCATCACATGCTTGTGGCTAGCCTGTACTACATAAAACCATGTCTCAAAGAAGGGAGGTGGAGAGAAAAAACCAAAGTCTGAAAGTGAAAAGAACTCATCTATGATATGTTTCCTATAATAGCTAACCTTAATTTCAATGTTTACATCTTCACCCATAAAGTAAATGATTTCTTAATACCAGTATTTTTTCATGATTTTAAATGTACAATTAAGTGTGTGTGGTAAATATGTGTATGGATGTTGCACATATTGTGGGCACTCACACAAATGGAGATGAACATATGTTGCTATCGTCTAAACACACAGGATTGCATGTGTACATGTGTTGATTTCTCTCTGTCTCTGTCTCTGTCTCTCTCTCTCTCTCACACACACACACACACACACACCTAACGATTGAAGACAAAAGGAAACAATAAGATAACACAGGAAAAAGAGTTTAACATTGCAAGCTGCAATATGAGCTTATCTGGGTCAGTCAAATGGGCCCTTGGTCTGGAAATTCCATTGTTGAAGTAGAATCTAATAAAATTTTGTAAAAAGTACCATAAACCTTCTTATTACAACATCTTCATTCTCCATGATAAACGGAGCTCAAGGTCTTGGATTATGGTTTGACCCTGGAAATTGAGAAGTAGAGGGTAAATATGAGAGACATAGTAATAAGGAAAATGCCAGACTTTGAAATCCTCAGAGAAGAATATGAAACACAGAGTGTGGTTTATAAATATGTCCCATTTTTGCAGCTGCCTGAGATAAGCATTTGTGTAACTTATTTAGGGTGCTAAGCCGTTTATCTCGGGAAGCCAGAAGGAAAGGTCATTTTGCTGATTTCAGGTTCACAGCTGCTGTCCACAGTATGATATATTCCACATCTGACACGGGCTGGGCTTTGTTGTACACAAATCATGGGTTTCTTCTTTGTTCACTTAGAATGGAGTTTAAACAATTGCCTTACAACATTCTCAACTGCACACTGATCTTGGTTCCTTCATATGTGCATTCACAGTTTTTAAACAATATTCAGCCTTAATACGGGTTTGAAATCAACTGAAATGCATGTATTCTGAATGAAAACTGCTCATGACGACAGCCTTTACTGAGCACTTAGTATGGAACAATCGACATGCTAACGAGTTCCTGGTCTTGGGCTGGCAAGGTGACCCAGGGTAGAAACGCTTATTTCAGAAACCTGGTAATCAGAATTCAATCCCACACCCACAACAGACTAGCTAGACACAGCAGCATGCGCCTGCAATACCAGCGGCATGCGCCTGCAATACCAGCGGCATGCGCCTGCAACACCAGCGGCATGCACCTGTAATACCAGCGGCATGCACCTGTAATACCAGCAGCTCTGTGGTGAGATGGAATCACCGGATGGTAGCCTGGCATCTACAGAGCAAGAGAAATGAGAGAGCATGCTCAGTAAGATGGCAGCAGAGAACCAGTTCCTGAAAGCTGTCCTTTGACTTCCACACATGTGACATAACAGGCATGCCCCTCCCAGTAATAACAAAGGAAGAAGGAATTTCCTACTCCATTTGTTTTGCTTATATGGTGCAATTGTTAATGGATAACAAGTATATGTGGTAATATACACAAGTCTATATGAGTCAATAAATTGTTCATTCTTACAATCCTGGTGCTGCCCGGTGAGGAAGAAGTACAGGGGATTTGCATCATTCCCTTGGACAGCTTCCAGTTAACAAGACTAAGAGACCAGTACTACCTGTCCTCAACCCTCATGTGAAAGGAACTGTAACCAAGGCTCCCTCTAAGCTTCTTCCGTGCCCTCCCTTGGCACCCAGTCCCATAACAGTCTCATGTTTGCATTTGGCTTCAATTCAGGACTAGACGTTGTTAAAGGTGTGATTTTCTCCACCTTCCTGGACATGTACTCGTTGCTGTTAACCCCTTATGTTTCAGTTCGCCGGGAGGTTGTGACCGATGTACATTATGTTTTCAGTTTGTCTTCTCTAGTCACTGCCGCTGGGCACACGTCTTCACATGCTTACCTGCTTTTTTATTTTATTTGGAAATCTTGTGAAGTATTTTTAAAGTCCTTTGTTTTCAAAGTTAAGGTTGTAGGTTTCATTTTATTTCAGATTAACATACAAAATAGTGTCTCTTACATGTGAATACTTCATTCCAGTTCATCCGTGTCTTCCAGTGCCCTCCCCATGCCCCCAGACACCTTTTCGTGGTTTCCTTCCTTCCCTTTCTGCTTCCTCATCACAGGCAGCCCATCCTTTCTTTGATTTCCCATCTCTCTCATGATGTCCTCCTCTACCCTTTTCTGGTCAGTTTTAACCAAGATTCCAGGGTGACAATGAATATTCTGTATGTTCTGGATAGATATTTTGTACTTATCAGTTAGGCCCCTGGAATCTATATTATAGTTTAACTCTGACTTAGATTTCTAGTTTAGATGAAATATTTAGGGATAAAACTGTGGCAGTCATATAACCCACTCTTATTGTATCAGGGCCCACTGACCTTTTTGTCCACTAGTGTTTGTTTTATGAAATCAGAAGCCCCAACATTTGGTGCTTCCATATTTAGAATTGCTCTATATTTTATTAAGAATTTTCTTTATTAAAAGATTGTGGACTCTTTGATCTCTTTTGACGGATCTTGGCTTGACCCTTCACTGGCCTGGGATGGCTGACCTGCCCCTCTCTGGGCCCTGCAGCAAGACAGCCAGTCCTACCCACCATGAGGGACCTGACCCCTGCACTCCACCATGGACATGGGAGAGCTTGCTCCCACAGCATGGGCCTAGAAGAGCTGACTCCACACCTCATCTGAAGGGTGTAGTCCCAGTGGCCCAGACTGACCAGCTCAGCTATGGCCCAGACCCACATCTTGAGCCTTGGGTTGGTCCAGCCTAACATCTGTCACATCTGTGACCTGCTTGAGCATGTGGAACAGTAACCACAATAGCCACAGGATCTCCATGACTTGGGCAACAGCAGGATGTCCAAGAGGAGTTTCAGTGAGGGTCTGGTGATGATGGTGTCCCAGAGCCCTTGAACCAGACAGTGGCTTATGGCAATGAATATTTTGTAGGTGAGGCTGATTGGACAAACAGCAGAATGCTGACACACCACAGCTCCCAGTGCCACTAGGACAAATGAAAAGGTGTTGGAAAGATGGAAGAGCAAGGCAAGGTTTGTTTGCTTGCTTGCTTGCCTTGTTTTGTTTTTATTTTCTGGTGGGTTTCTTTTTAAGGGAGGGTCACTACAGTGGTGGTGAGAGGTGGATACACAGGGACAGAGAGATTAGCGAGACTGGGGTACATGATGTGAAAGTACTAAAGAATCAATAAAGAATTATGTTACTTTTTTAAAAAAAATATATTTGGCTTGAAGTCTACCTTCTTGGGAGTTAAAATAACTATGCCAACTATTTTTCAGTTTCCATTTGCTAGATCAATTGACATCCATCCTTAAATACTCAACCTATGGCTGTCCTTACCAGTGAGGCAGTAGAGCTGGCTTTAGTATTTTTAATCCAGTTCACCAAGTCTATGTCTCTTTCATCAGTGGGCGGAGACAAATTACGATTAGGGTTACTGTTGAGAGTTGTTTGGTTATTTTGCTACTTGTTCTTGCATTCTGCCCTGTCGGTTTCCGGGAATGACTGCTTTACTCTTTGAACACAATGGATTCCTTCCCAGCTCTTGTTTGTTTGTATAGTCCTCTTACGAAATGTGTTCTTCCTGTGTCTTTGTGCTTGAGACTTTCTCTCCTCTGTGCACACCATTCCTTTAAGTGGCTTCTGGCCACAAGCTGCCATATTTCGTGCTTGTCTTGAAATGCCCTTATCTCTCTGTCAACTTTAAAGATACATGTGCTGGATATAGCAATATTGACTGACAGTAACTTGCTTTCAAAACTTAAAATAAATCATTTCATGCTTTGCTGACTTACGTGATCCAATTCTATTTGCTTCTACCTTTGTGGTTGAGTTGGTATTTTTCTTTTTTCTTCTTTTGAGACAGGGTCTCATACAGCCTTGGCTGACCTTGAACTGGATATGACTTTCCTATGTTTTGTACTGCTGTTGGGGCTGTGTGGAACAAGTGTCTGGTATCCTGTAGAGTTGTGCTCACATTGCCAGACCCCTTCCTGGCCTACCAGGGGCCTCTGCTGCCACATTTAGAGCTGTAGTCTGTATGGCTATAAAGGTTCTCCTGCTCCAGACAAACTTCCAGACCATCCTCAAGTAGTTAATGCTTTAGCTGAGTATGTCTCCAGCTGCAGCATGTCTATCTCTTCACTTTCAAAACCCCTGAATATTAATTACCTCCTGGAGGGGTTGAACTGTGGGCATCACATACACCCCTGAAACCTCAGCTTCTCAGGTTCCAGAGCAGTGGAAGATAAATGTTGATTCACCTGCTCACCTGAGATACAAAGCTGACAGACTCCAGCTTATCCTCAACTTAGGGAATCTGCTTCTAGCAACCGAGGGTAGGACTATATGTCTTCAGAGCTGAGCCCCCTCTTCCCCAAACCCTCTGCTTCCTCTTTGGGCCTACTCCATGGAAGGAAATGTTAGAATATTAAAACAAATTACTGTTAATGCTGTCAACTATTTTTTCTTTTTGAAAGATTAGCAAAATTGAAATGCCCCTTAGAAAAAGAAAAAGAAAATAGCAATTTAAGTACTTCAAAAAAATGGTCACATTAACAGATGCTACAGATATTATAAACAGTAGCACATGGAAATAAAATTTATATCCAATAGAAAAAAATCTTTTGAACATACGTGGCTTAGAAGGAACACCACTCTTTCTGATGCTGCAGATCCAGATGCAGCGGTCCCAGCGCCTTCTCCAGACTCACACGTGTCTGGATGCACAGCGTGCCCACCACCATGCTTTCCACCATGTTTAGAAAGAGCTAAATCTTTGAAGCTGTAACCCAGCCCCAATTAAATGATTTCCTTTATGAGAGTTGCCAGGGAGGCCTGATCTGGTGGAGGACACTGATGACATCATTAGAGTGACTGAGAACAGGGTGGGGAAATGAAAGCGGGGAAACCTTTGGAATATGGCATTTAAAATGTTTTAAGAAGTTAGGACTTTCCATGGCAATGAGACACATCTGTTCCTGGCAGCACCAGCTACTTCAAGAGGAAGATGGGCATTGAAGAGGCGCCTTATGGAGTTTGTTAACCATTTGGGCAAGAAACTGTTCTTGCCTGAACTCTTAGACTAAAATCACAGGACCCACAGAAAAATGATTGCTGAAGCTGCCTAAAGAAGGTGAGACAGTCCTTTGGGGCTCCTGCTTCATGAAAGAGTCTGCCAGACATTCTGCAGCACACAGAAGAAAGTGATTGACAAATTGCCAATATAGGTGGAACTGTCTTTGAAATTTCCTGCTTCGTGGAAATGTCTGCCAGATGCTATGGGCCTGTAGGCTGAAGATGGATACTCCAACATTACAGAAGAACTTTGGGTGACTGTCTAGGCAGCGATATGTCTCTGTCAATTCTAGAGTTTTGGAAGTTTCTTACAATGCACTTCCTGTTTCCTTAGGTAATATTATATCCTTCTGGTGTCTTTGATGGAGTTGAAGAATAGACAGTTATTATTATAGTTTTCCTTAGTTATGATAAAAGATAAAGTAGATATAAATATTGTAACTGTAATTCTTGCTTGATACCTGTTTTGTTATAAGCAATTTTTCTGTGTTAAAGTTAAAACCTTCCTTTTTATTTAAACAGAATAGGGGAAATGATGTGAGAAATTCTTCTGAATATGTGTTGCTTTTCTTGGTTAGTGAATAAAGAACCTGCTTTCAGCCAATGACTTAACAGAATATAGCCAGGCTGGAAAAGATATATACAGAAAGTAGGCAGAGTCTAGGAGATGCCATGTAGCCGCCAAAGGAGAAAGATGTGAGTTGCCAGCTAGAACCTTGCCAGTAGGCTACAAACCTGGTGGTAAAATATAAAATAATAGAAATGGGTTAATTTAAAACATAGAAGTAAGCCAGAGATGCCCTTAAGCTATTGGTCAAACAATATTGCAATTAATACAGTTTCTGTGTGATTATTTCGGGAGTCTGGGCAGAAGGGAACGAAGAAGCGGCCTTCCCCTACACTTGCAAGTTCAGATGAATGGACTAAAGGGTAAACTGTGTGACTCAATGGAACACAATACAGCTTCCATGACTGGATTCTTCTTCTTTTCTTTCTTTATTTCCTTTTGTTGTTGCTGCTGTTTTCTTTTGTCCCTTTGTTTTGTTTTTGTTTTTCTTTTAAATTTGGTTTTGATTTGGGGGAGGTTGCAAGAGCAGAGGGTCGATGTGAGGAGACAGGGTGATAATTAGGGTCAAAATGCTTAATATGAAATCCACAAAGAACCAATGAAAGTTAAAAAACTAAAAAGGAACAAGAAGCTTGAACAGTCTTACTGATGATGCACTTTACAGTCAATACTTTCAACAATTAACCCCAAAATATTAAAGAAAAAATACCAGCAATATCATGAAGAACTGAAGGAAATATATGGTTTTCTACAATCAAAAACAAAATCAGCAAAACTTCAAACCAAACAGATTAGGTTACTAGACAAATTGAGCTTGTTCCACTAAGGCAATTTTAAATCAGTGCTCTACATATGAAAGAAAATATGACATTTGTCTTCTAGAGTCTCCCTTGCTTGGCTTAACATACTGATCTCTAAATTGCCAGTTTTCCTGAAAATGTTATGCGCATCTTGCTGTTCTTGTACCAACAGCTGTCTGGTCCCCAGGGGTCTCCCACCCTTACTCTGTCGGTGTCACCGCATTTGGATGGGGACCCTACCTCTAGGCTATGGCGTTGCCCTTAACTTCAATGTATCCTCCAGATAGTGTGGACTTACATGCCTTCAGCTCCAGGTCCGAAGTGGAATATTACACAGGTCACACTGTGGTCACTTGGAACTCCACAGGTTCTGTTGTCAGAGAGATGAAAGTATCATTGTTCTGTCTTGGATGGACTTCCTCTCTCCACCTCTTCCCCATCTGAAGCCGGAACAGCCAAGTCCCCTGTGTCACCTGACTACTGAGATAACTCCCGTCTACCTCCCACAGACTTTGGACCTTACTGATTCTCTATTCCATACTAACTCGGTTTCCAAAAACGTAAGTATTTTTATGAAATTCCCCTGTGCTGGCATGCAAACTTCTCTGCTCTAAACTAAGTGCCCACCAACAGCCAATCTTACAATTATTTTTCTTTCCTTCTACTTTCTTAAGAATTCAGCCCTCCAGTTGGTGGGATTACTAGCAGTGGAACCAGGATTTATCCCTAGTGCATGAACTAACCCTTTGGAGTCTATTCCCGAAGGGATACTTTGCTCAGCTTAGATGCAGGGGGCCCAGCCTTGGTCCTGCCTCAAGTGCTGTGACAAACTTTGTTGACTCCCCTTGGGAGGCCTCACCCTCTCTGAAAAGTGGATGGGGGTTAGATGGGAAGAAGGTGGGAGGGGGGAGCAGGAGGACAGGAGGGAGAGGGAATTGATATGTAAAATAAGATTGTTTTTTTTTAAAAAAAAAGAATTCAGCCTTCATATTAAAAAGTTACAAAGAACTTGCTGGGTGGTGGTGTACACCTTTAATCCCAGGACTCATGAGGCATAGACAGGTGGACCTCTGTGAGTTCAAGGCCAGCCTGGTTTACAGAATAGTTCCAGGACAGGCACCAACACTACAGAGAAACCCTGTCTCGGGGAGAGGGGGAGGAGGTGGAGTTAAGAAGAACTTGAGATAAAGGATTTTGTCAGCAGGCAGAGATACATCTGAAGGAAAAGTTTAATTTTGAAACCTAATACCATGGCATGCACCTGTAACCCTGGTAATTGATGTGGAAGTAGAGGGATTGGAAGTTCAAATCCATCTCATCTACATAGACAGTTCAAGGCTACTCTGAGCTAAATGAGGTCCTGTCTCCAAAATCAATACACAAATGAAGTTTATATTGTAATACACTGAATGTGAAAATATACAAATAGATTTGTGTGAATCTGAGTGTGCTGAGTACGGCATTAGCAATGGCTTGCCTAGAGCAGTAAAGATGAGTGGAAATTAAAGCCATGGACGCATCTCCATCAAAGAGTGGTAAGAAAGGAGAAGAGCCTGCAGTGAAGACCTACAGCATTTAGGGGCAGTGGAGGACAGCAGGTACCCAGTAGAAATAAAGAAGACCTAGAGCACAGAACCAGACAAGTACTATGAAGACCAAGATGGATTCTGTTAAATGCTTTTCCTGTATCCATTAGCAGAATCCTTTATGCATCATTAGCTTTATTCTGTATGACATGGTTAAGTACACACATAAGCAAATACTCATGTTCACATGCACACACAATTATTTTCAGATTTCAATGTTAAATTGATTTTTTTTTTTTTTTGGTTTTTCGAGACAGGGTTTCTCTGTAGCTTTGGAGCCTGTCCTGGAACTAGCTCTTGTAGACCAGGCTGGTCTCGGACTCACAGAGATCCGCCTGCCTCTGCCTCCCGAGTGCTGGGATTAAAGGTGTGCGCCACCACCGCCCGGCTGTTAAATTGATTTTATATCCTTTGGAAATAACTAGACTAAACGAATAATAGTGACTTATTTTTGTATAGCAATGGATTTGATTTAATATTTTATTTACTTTTATAAATCTACTGTCACTATTCATGACAGGCATTTATTATAATGTGTCGCCCAAGGATGACTGTCAGGCTTGCTCTGGTTGGACACGGGCAATTAAGAAGTGTGACTTTGCTGGACGGTGTTGGCACACGCCTTTAATCCCAGCACTCGAGAGGCAGAGGCAGGTGGATCTCTGGCTTTCAGGCCAGCCTGGTCTACAGAGTGTTCCAGGACAGCCAGGGCTAGACGGAGAAACCCTGCCTCAAAAACAAAAAAAATAAACAAAAAAAAAAGATGTGTATCTTCATCTTAGTTTCCCATTTTTTAAATGTTTTGTTAGCTTTAGCTTATGTTAATTCTATATGAGTCTCATTATGACATCTGCATGTTTATCATATTTTGATCATGTTCCTCCTCCATTACCCTTCTTGCCCCTCTCCTGGGCCTACTGATTCTTTCATGGGTGGTATTGTTACTGCGTCTAAGGTTTCGTTTGGATTTTGAATTTGGGTTTTTGGTTTGATTTGATTTTGGAATTACTGTTTTGTTTGTGTTTGGTAACTCAGTGGGTTACACTACTGTTGCTCACAGGAGCATAAAATGAGGGCTTATTTGCAGGTGGATAAACACCATGGCCGTGGTTACACCACTGAAGAAAACACCTCTGACTCCCCAGCAATGACTAACTGCCTGCAGTGCTTCAGGGAGGAGAAGGACCTCATGGGTCCCTCCCCACCACGGTGTTCTCCTCACGGTGTTCCGTGAGCCATGGAGAGGGTGACAGAGATGTTCCATTTTTAATGCTGAGCATAAAAATCACAATGTCAAACTCTCAGCACTTTGACTAGTTAATGCATCCCTGTTGTTGTTATTGCCCACTGCAGAGGGAAGCTTCTCTGAGCACAGTGGAAAGTAAGGTTAAACCTATTACAAGGCAATTTGATGGACACATCATGTCTATAGCAAAGCAATAGCTGTGGCATCCTCACCACACCTATGACATCCCTAGTCTCAGGCTTTTAGCCAAGTTTCAGGCTTGAATTCCCTCCTATGAGCAGGCTTCAGTTTCAACTGAAAGCAATTGGTAACTCCCATACAGACTTGATACTAAACAATACTATCAGACTTGATAGTATATTATAAATACATAATCAACATTTTAATTCCTTACAAATTTGAGACTGCTGAAGCACCTGGGCCTATAGTTTGTTTTGTTGGAAATTTTTGTTTTAAAACATTGAGTATTAGAAGGGCATGTTATTCACAGCCTCTGCTTTATCTAAGACCTATTTTATAGTTTTTATTATATTTGTTTTTATTTATGTGTGCATGTGCTTGTGTGTGTACTCTCATGTGTGTGTTGTGTGCACATGCACACACAATCACACATGACCCAACACCTCTATGGAAGCCAAGAGACAATCTGAGGGAATTAGTTGCCTCCTTCCACTGGGCGGGTCCCAGGAAGGCAAGCCCCTTACCTGGTGAGCCATCTCACTCTGGTCTGCGAAAGCTGCTTTTCAAGGCAATTTCCCAATTCAGTAATTGTCCAACCTCTTTTCAAACTTATAGCTGAAAACTGAAAACTGACACAGGCAATGTGGCAAAATAAGAGCTACCAGCCTTTGCGACCAAAAAAAAAAAAAAAAAAAAAAAGCAGACAACTAGCCATGCACAAAAATAGCCAAGTGGAGTTTAGGAGTCCAATTAAGAGCAGAGATAAACACAAACCCCAAGAGAGCCAAAATTGAAGAACTAGAGAGCAGGAAGTGGGAAAGGCTGCTTGGCAGAGACCTCTGTCTTACTCAGGGACAAAAGAAATCAGGCTCACAGCTCTCAGCCACACACCACTGACCACACAACGAGTCCACTGCAGACCCTGTAGTCTGCTCCACACTGGCCTTACCTGACACGGGCCTTTGCAACAGAGGGTCTCAGTAGCCCATAGCAGCTGCAGGCGTCATCCGGCTTTCACACCAGCCTCCAGAAATGCTGCTCTGCAGGGAACACTGGACACCGTCTTTACTGGAGTAATTCGCGCTACTTCCCATGGCGAACACAGAAAAGCAGCTGCTACTGCATTCCCTCCATCCTCACGCACCCGAAAGGGGCTGCTACTCAGCTAGCTATTGGAGGTGCCTCCACCGCACCCAGGTTTCCGACCAGTTGCTGCAATCATTCTGCACCCTCAGCCCTGCTTCAATCCCTCCGTTGGTGCCAGCACCACATCTGCTGTCGGAACCCACACATGTGGACCCTGGATCCTGGACCCACGGTGCTCTGCGCATGCTGAGCCTCTGACTCCAGATTCCTGTGATCAGCGGTACTGCCCTGGGGTTCATAGTTGTGGTCACTCCTGCCTACACACATTCCAGACCTCTGATCCATGGTGGCTTGCTGAGAACAACAGGTGGCAAGCCTACAAAGCCAGCTTGCTAATGCAAGCTTGTCATCCTAACTACTCAAGACTGAGGCAGGACAACATTTTCAATGTAGCAGAGTTTAAAGCCAGTCTGGATGACTTAATGATGTCAATGCAAAATGAAAGGTGGTGGTGATGGTGTGGTTTTGTCTGTTTGTTTGGGGGATTTTGTTTTGTTTTGTTTTGTTTTCTGGTTGTTTGTTTGTTTTTAAGTAAGGAGCTGGAACCAGGCTGGTTGTGGCTCAGTTGTAGTGTTTGCCTACCATGCACAAGGCTACAGCTAATTCACCAGCTCTTGGTAGGAGAGGAGCACAAATTGATCTGAGTTTGCAGCACTGCCTTTTTCCTGTCACGCTCAGTTCATTTATATTTAATTATTTACACCGCTGAGGTCTGCCATTTTACTGTTGGTTTTCTGTTGATCTACTTTTGCCTCCCAACCCTTGCTTACTTAAGAGTAAATGAATAGTCAAGTGTTTGAACTCTTTCTGAACATTAGGGCCTGTGTCCTCCTGGCTCCCTTAGGAACTGTGCTGTTCACCTTAAACCTGCCACAGTGTTCTTACAACTAAGGTTGGCTGCCTTCGGTAGACATTAAAGCCTGTCATTGAAGAACCAAAGTTCCTATGTAACGGCACAGGGCACAATAACTAACCAAGCCAGCTCAACAGGAAAAGGTATTTTTAATATATGAAAAGAGAGAAGACTCGCACTACCGGGGTGGGAAGTCCGAAGTCCTATCCATCCAACGGACACCGCATGGAGAGAGAGAGAGCACACCTGTGTTCTCTCGGTTTTTGTTACCTGGGGTCCCAATGGCCACACCCCAACATAATGTGATTGGCTAAAAGTCTTTCCCCATCATCTCCCCATCTTGTCTAAACAAGATCGATCCAAACCCAACACAGTTATATACAATAGGAACAGACACCAAACACAAAATTACAAACAATAGTAAGCAAGGAGCGTATAACAAAAGTTCCACTAAATATTCTATTTCAAGGAGTCTAACTATTGTACTGAAGTTAAGCTTAGCTAAATTGTGAGGAAGGTAACTACAATTATCTCATCTTCAACTCCATCAAAGATCTGAGAAGGAAAACAATATTACTTGAGTGGAAAGAAAGTGCAATCGAGAAACTTCTAGAATGTGTAACAAATGACAGAGA
>JAQHUG010000485.1:121058-134178 GCA_028555095.1 Dicrostonyx torquatus | reverse complement strand
AGAGAGAGAGAGAGAGAGAGAGAGAGAGAATGGGAATTGCACAATCATATGTATACTTGAGAAGATTGCTTCAGCAGCAGAGAGGAAACAAGATTAGAGGGGGAAGTGGAGGTGCAGAGACAAGAACTTTTGATGTTTCCCATGTTGTAAATAGATGATAAAGTGGAAAATCTGATGTTAGGTAAACAGAAAAGTAGAATTCAACCTTTGGTCCATCCATTGACTGCTCTGTGGCCTGTGGAGAGCTATTCTCTTAACCTGTAACTTCATTTTGTTCTGAGTAACAAGAATAACAGTGCCTCCTGTCAGCGTCTCGTGGGATGGCTCTAGTGCAGTACCTAGTAAACGCCCCCTCTCACTCACTGAACACATGCTGATGCTGAAGAAATCAGGGCTGCACAAGGCGATTTAGGATCCATATACTTTTTTGGGCTTTGGTTAGATTGACTGATTGGATGGCAGGATGACCCACCCAAACTGGAGAGCACTTGCTTTGTGCGGACTCTTCCTTGGGAAAAATAAACAAACTCTCTCCACTTTACAAACAACACCAGCGACAGACCAGCTAGCAGAGCAAACCAGTGAGTGCGGGCGTCTTTACAGGAGCTTAGGTGAGTGGTTGCTAACAGGCGCGTGGCAACTTAGAAAGCAGTGCATCACTACAGTGGACCCCCAAGCTGCACCCATGGAGTCGCCCTTCAACTACTCCTCCATAGGCGGTGTGCTCTCGCAGCTCTCAAGACTATATGGACCTTAGGCTGAGTTACATGCAGCTTCCAGGGAGGCATAGTAGCTGTGCCTACGTCTCCGACGAAGATCGAATGGCCCTCCCCATGCGTCTATGAAAGAACATCAGGCCCAATTTTCAGACTCTCTTGCAGCTATTCAGTTGCTCTGGTTAAAATGCCGATGGCCATTAAGCTCAGAGGACAGCACTCCACAAGTAGATAAACAGTTCTTGAGCAAAATAGTGGTCAGCAGTCATTTATGTGAATGGAAGGTCCTGAGGGCTAGAAGGGAGATTAGAGACAGACAGACAGAGAGAGAGAGGGAGAGAGAGAGAGAGAGAGAGAGAGAGAATGAGGACAGCTTGAAATGTGGGCTCCTGCTCTGCACTGTTACCCATGTCAAAGAGACAGTTACTCAGGTGCAGGAAAACAACTATGGTGAAATGGGGGGAAGGTAAAAATTTGAAGGAAAGAGACCAAAGTTCGGACCTGAAAGACTCCAGATAAACCTATCTGTTGATCTGACTCTGTAGCATGAATAACCCAAACCCATGAAATAAGTCATGTGCCTGCAGAAAAAGAGTTTAGCTAGGAAGGCCTGCCTGCTGACTAGCCTACCCACTCTGCTCGGCACCTCTGCCCTCCAGGCAGGCTTGTATTCACACTGTGAACACACCTTCTGAAAGTCAAATCCTGGGACTACGAATGGACTGCCTTTGAAGAGGGCAACATAGTCTTGGCGCTGCAAATCCTTGGTTCTGCATTCAGTGATCAGTAAATTACAAGATTATAGGAAACCTCTGAAATCTTTTCAATTTTCATTTTTAAATGTACCATCAACCGGAATCATTTCTTTTTAAAAACCTCAAATTAATCTTTCTTAATACTTTGAAAATGCTTCATCAGTTTCAATGCTGTTCAGCGATTCTCCCATGGACAGTTTGGAAATGGGTCTGATGTTTTTACACATCACAAGGACTGCAAAAAACCCACTGGTTTTCAGGAGCATAGCATCACAGATGGGAGGTGTCAAACACAAAGAATACTCAAGGGAAAACGTAGTAAGTCATATAATTTTACAGAAAACAAAAATTCCCTCAGCAAACTTTAAGGAAAGTTTTTAAAGCAATGATAGGCAAATTCCGATGAAATTTCTTTTGACGCCTTTGAACAATGATGGCAATGGACTTGGTCATCTAATAAAGATTTCTAGATGACAAATAAAAGAGCAGCAACCAACTGAGTTTTCATTTTCGTAGAACAAACATTTTTACACCATAGTTATGCTTCACTCTTGACATAAGTTGGGTTAACTCAAGGGGTGAAGAACTTGAGGCCAAAACGCTCTGACTGGAGATGGACACGCAAGAGTCATGAAAACAAGACTCTTAAACTCAGACATTTCCTTCCTAGAATGTGGCTTTTCATCACACTATTGCAGGAAAAAATCAGCTGAAAGCAGCAGAAATATCAAAGCATGGATACCTGACCAGCCAGCCTTTAAGAGGTATTACTAAATATTCTAGAAATTCACTGTTTTTCTTTTATGACCAAATATTTCCATGGAAGGATTCACCAAGTGAGTGTGTCAACACATAGGACAACTCTCAACCAAAAGAGGTAAGAATTGGTTTTGGGGGGATAGATGTGAGTGACCATGATCTAGGAGCACAGATTCAGTTTACCCTAAATACTATATTCTGATGTAGCAAAACTTCCATGAACTTCTAAAGTAACAAAGCAGAGGAAATCATAAATCGAGACACTATTCAAACACATTGGTGGAAATACCAGGTAAGTGAACAAATCTTAGGTACAAACATCAGGTGCATCCTTATAACTGTCAAGAAATACAGATCTTTGTGCACATTTCAAAGGATTTACCAGTGGCCTCAGGGATATTAAGTCACATATAGAGGAGGGTACTCAATGACTAGGAAAGAGGCTAAAGACAGCCTGAGATCATTCAGCTATGAACTTACAACATTCCATCCATATCAGTGAAGTTCTGATCACTGAAGTTTCCATGTATCATGGGTCTTTCCAGGAAGTTTTGTTCACAAGTACTATTCAAGTCTTTTAGTATAAGTACAAGATCATTCAATGACAATTAAGAATTAAAATGTCTTTTCTTAAGCATAAAAGTTAAACAGACATTTAAGAAAATTATATTTAAATGATTTGTTTAATATTTGATACTGTGGTGTTTGTTTACATTCATAGTGAAAAATTAAATATTGGAAGCTAAAGTTGTGTAGTATAACAAAATTTTCACATGTATATGAGAGGATAATGAGACTTTTGTTAAGAAATAAGAATCAGTTGACCTCAATGAGGTGATGAGAATTAATGTGTTATTTAATGATAGGCACTTGTGATGGTTTGTTTTAATTGTCAGCTTGGATCACCTGGGAAGAGAGTCTCAAGGAGGGATTGTCTAGATCAGGTTGACCAGTAGGCAGTTCTATACGGGATTGTCTTAATTGAGTTCACTGATGTGGGAAGACCTGGCATCCACAGTGGGCAGCACCATTCCCTAGTCAAGGGTCCTGAACTATACAGGAGTGGAGAAATTGAGTCCAAGCAGACAAACAAGTGAACGTAGCATTCACTTTGCTCTTGATGGTGGATGTGATGTAACATCTCATGTCAATTTCTGTGACTCCCCTGCAGTGACACGCTATAACCTGGAATTGCGAGCTAAATAAATCCTTTCCCTCTAACCTGCTTTGTGTCAGGATATTTTATCACAGCCACAGAAATGAAACTAGGACAGCTTTATTCAGTCTTCTGAATATAAAGAATTTTCAGGTTTCCATCTTTATTCGATTAGATGAAAATCAACTTAAAGAAAGATTTTGAAAATATACTGCTCTTACAATGGATAGCATCCTCCCACAAAACCCAGGAAAAAAGTTAAAATCTTAGCCTCCAATATGATATGGACATTAAGAGATATTTGAGGAAGACAACAAATACTAACAAGGGTCAAACCCATTTTAATAAGGTTTGTGCCCACATGAAAGGCAAGCCAGGGAGCCCCACTGTTTCATGCATTACTCATACTTAACCTCACTCCATGGAAGGTTTACTGACTCCTTAAATATGAGAGCAACTCACTTCCAAGATCTGAGAATTTGTTTCTAGAGTCCATTCCACTACCAAGCACTATATAATTAGTGCCCTGTCGTAACACAGTCCAGGAACAGAGTCCTGTGAGGAGAATTCTGAGTGATTGAGAAAACTCCAGGGTCTTGTGACCTCAGTTCCTTCAAAACACAGAGCTGTTTTGGTGATGTGTTTTTGTATTCCTCCCAGGTGTAGCAGATAGGAGTGAGTTCACGTCAGCTGTGATTTGTGTGCCTCTATGGAAAAACCATGGTTGTGCCATGAGAGGCTTGTCATTGTGATTAAAACCTTACTTTTGTGATTTTTCTTAACTCTCAGAGTCTAAATTGTCTGATGCTCTGGTTGTTGCATTAGACTTTAATCTGCCTCATTTTGGGCCCCTCATTTTCAGTCCCAGGTCCATGCTATCAACCAGAACAATAAACAGTGCCCCAATGACATATAAACAAC
This sequence comes from Dicrostonyx torquatus, assembly GCA_028555095.1. Classification (NCBI taxonomy): domain Eukaryota; kingdom Metazoa; phylum Chordata; class Mammalia; order Rodentia; family Cricetidae; genus Dicrostonyx; species Dicrostonyx torquatus. Next base: position 129,871 of record JAQHUG010000485.1, on the reverse strand, counting down.
ACACAGACTGGGTGACCTGAGGAGAATTTACAAAGGCTGGTAAGTACTTGGCCAATGTGCAGGAAATCCAAAAGAGAATGCATGCTTTGTACTCAAGGTTGAAACAGGAAGGCAAGAAATGACTGACATTAATTACTAGACTCAGACATTTCCTTACTTTCCCCATACGAAATAAGCAATAAATTTCTGTCAATTATTTCTCTATTATGTACAAATCAATGTAGCCAACTCCTAGTGCAAGTTTCAGTCCTATCTCCTGCCTTCGTCTATGTTCAATTCTCCAGCTCCTTTAGCATGATTCTCTGAAAATCATTGATTGTTTGCCATTAGGTAAAAGATTTGAATACTTCAGATCTACCTAAATATTGAGATTAACACATTGAACTTCAGGAGGTTTCAGTGACTAAAGATAAAAGACGCTTTGCTCCGATGCACTCTTCTTCCTGCTGCTTCTGGTTCTCACAGTGCACCAATAGCATTTATGTTTGTACTCACTCTCTCGAATTCTCCATTAAAATGATGGAAGGCTCAGCTACACCTAAAATAGCATTCAGTTGGGTAAACAACTTCAGTGAATTCATCAGACACACTGAAATCACAAAGTCATCATGAATTTGGAATGTAGAAGCAACTGGTGCAATAGACATTAAAATGTATAAAAAGCAAACATGTCCGATATGATTCCAAGCCTGTAAGTAAAACTATATGTGACCATAAAAGAATAGAAGGTTCTACACAAAATTATTAATAAAGGTCACTCGCTCTTCTTCTTTAAGTTTCTCCATCAGCAGAAACATTGAAGATTTTGCATCATTATTCGGGCACAGGAGCTATAAAGCTGAGTAAATGGTCTCTTACTAAGCCCTCCATTGGCTTCTCACACACTGTCCTGTCCCCAACCTTGATGTGGACTCCTCCAAGACTCTCCAGCACCCATGTTTCCATGGTTGCACAGTGTTTACCCGCCCTGTTTATGGCAGTTGTGATTATTATTATTATCTGTGACTTAGCCAGCAAATAAACAGATGAAGCCGGAGTAGAGAAACAAACATGGCTGTTATCTCTAGGAAACAACTGCAAGATTTTGGTGACTCTGTAAAGTCCAGGCAATTAATGAAAAGACACAAGAGAAAAAGGCAGAAATAGAGAGTAGAAAGTGAAAGGTGGAACAGAAAGGGTGGAGGTGGAAGGTGGAAGGAACGAGAAGAGGAAGAGGGAGGGGAAATGAAATAAAGATATGCCCGTATTTGTATGGATCAAAGAAATCTTCATAAGGGAGAGGGGAATGATAAAATCTGGAAATATCCTGTAATCATATTACTTTACAAATATTTAAATTCCCTGATAACATAAAAAGAAGAGTGAGTATCTTAGTATTGGTGTGGTTTATGCATAATAATAATAGTTACAATAATTAAACCAACCACTGGAATACACCAAAAGACATGATGTTTTGAGTTCTACTTAATATTTTTAAAAAACATTCATAAATGGAAGAAGAGAACCAACTCCCAAAAGTGGTCCTGTGCTTCCACACATGCCGTGTTCACACATGTCATACAAACTTACATACATAATAATAACAATATAGCCAAATACCTATATCTTAGTTAATGTCACTATTGCTGTGATGAAACACCAGGACCAAAGCAACCTGGGGAGGAAAGGGTTATTTGACTTACACTTCCACATAACTGTTCATTACCCAGGAAGTCAGGACAGGAACTTAAGCAGGGCAGGAACCTAGGAGGAGGTCATGGAGGAGTGCTGCTTACTGGCTTGCTCCCCATAGATTGTTCAGCCTGCTATCTTATAGATCCCAGCACCACCAGCCTGGGCTGGCATCATTCACAATGGACTGTGCCCTATTGATGATGGGATCATCAATCATTAATTTTAAAGGTGTCTTACAAGCTTGCCCACAGCCAGATATTATGAAGCATTTTCTCAGTTGAGGGACATGTATCAATTTGACATAGAACCAGTCAGGACACTCCCAGACATCAACTGTCAAGAACACAGCTCTTCTGTGGTTACTTCCCACCCAGTCCAACCCATGACGAATAAAACCAGGAGTGTTCTGAAGAGCTGAAGAGTGTGCAGGAGCGCTTTCCCTATTAACAGTGATTAGCATGCTAAACTTGGCCAGGAAGCCGCCGTGCCTGCCATGGCCTCTCTGTTCACAGGACCATTGGCTGCTGAGAACTGCAGCCAACATTCCCAGTTTGTTTTGAAGACCTTTGAATCCTTCTGAATTGCATATTTGCAGCAGGAGAGATTTAATCATTCCCCCTAACGTAGTTCAAATGTCCTGGGAAAATATGTTCCAAATAACTCAACAATCAAGTCATATTTTATGTAAAAGCTAATCAAAAGGAAGTCTTTCAACCCGCTGATTAGCAACTGCACTTGGGACTAAGTTTAAACATGAAGCTGAAAAGACAACGAAGAAACATACTACACATAAAATCAATTTTAAAAAAGTAGTAAATTCAACTTATCCTGAATGTAGAAACTAGAAACATCATAGGCAAGGAGGCATAGAATAACAACATATTTCACTTGCACTGAGAAACTCTGATTCTCAAGTACCATATATCGCTTTAGCCTTATTTTTCACTTATAAGCTCATAATTTTATACATGCAGGCAAAGTATTGTGGTCATATTCACTACCATCTTTTCTTCATTCTTTCATTTCTGCCAGCCCCCTTCTTCTTCCCATCTCCATCCTTCCATTCCTGCTAACCCCTTCATCCCAGCTCCCTCCTGCTTTCATGTCTTTATTTTTGCTGTTGTTTCCCACTGTATTTTACTAGGGTTGCTGGTGTGAGTGTGGGTTGGAGATCATTTGCTTGATCAGGGAATAGAACTCATCCTTCCATCCAACCATTCACTGCCTCAGTAGCCTCAGAAGCCACTCCATCTTCCATGACTCATTGTTGACAGGTCATGGAAGGTAATCACAGCTCTTGCAAGTTCCTGACTATAACAACCGTGTGATGTCTAGAAGACAGCTCTTCACAGCGCTCTTCCCCTACCCTCTGGCTCTTACATTCTTTGTACACCCTCTTCCAAGATGGTCCCCAAGACTTGGAGAAGGTAGTATAAACTGAGCAACAACAGTCACTTATTTTCATTTTTTTGATGCCCTTATGCCTCTCTGATTTTGCCACTAAACATTTCAAAAGGAAGTTTGTCAGCTGAACGCTGAAAGTAACATTAATCTACAGTTATAAATATCAGTATTAATAAGGCAGTTTGACAAAAGTATTGAGTAAAATACTAGTAGTGGGTTCTCCCCTACTAAAAAAAGCAAAGAAGACTATGCTTTTAAAGATTCAAATTCAACCAGAAAGCCACTAGTCACCCCACAACAGCCCTACTACTGCTGCTACCACAGTGAACATATGGGGGTCACAGCTGTGTATACACAGGACAGACAGGATAAGGTTGTGGATGGCCTTCTCCTCCAGCAGCCTGCCTAAAGAAAACCTTCCAGCAGCGGAACCTTCCAGCTTAGTTCCTGCTTAATTGGCCTGTGCCCTGCAACTGAAGCATGTCTTCAGAAGTGGAGAATTATCACCTGCTTCCAGTGGGCAGCTGAAAGCAAGAACAATTATTTGTGTTGTTCTAGGAGTGCTCTGGGGTCTATGTGAGCAACAACTCATAAGGAAGTTATCATACACCTACCACTAATCAAGTTAAGAGAATCATCATGACATTATACCTTCTGAAGCAAGAATATGATTCTGTGTTATTTAGAACTCCCGTAATGTCTCATGCATGCATTTTATGACTCTCATATGAAGGTCTTCCACTACTTAGTTAAACTGAATTCTAGGATTTTTATCTTTTTTGAAGTTATTGTACATACATTGTTTTCTTACTTTTCTCCAGGGATTTTTCATTGTTAAGAAGTAGAAAATGCAATTTATCTTCCTGAGCTTATCCTATATCCCCAAATCTGTTCTGATGCATTGTTTGGCTCTTTCTACATTAGTAGTTTTACCCCACTGTTTTGTATTTCTGCCACAGCCACTAGCATTTGTGTAATGGTCTGTCCTGTTCCTTTAAGAAACAAGCCACACACACACACACACACACACACACACACACACACGTTCACTGAGGCAAACAGATCTTCCTTCTACTTCCAGCCTGAATTCCTTTCCTTTCTATCTCTCTCCTGAAGAGATAGCTTCTCCTCTCCTCTCGCCCCAACCATTTCTCTTTCTCCCTCTCTCTCTCTCTTTATGCCTCTTTCTGCTCATCCCCCTTCTCCCTCCCTCTCCCCTTCCTCCTTTCCTTCCATAACCCACTAAATAAATACCCACTTTCTCTTCATGCTGTGCCTATCCATCTCTGTCTCTCACCCACCCCACCGTGCGGCTCTCTGCCTGGGACCCACTGCCTCATGTGGCCCATTGCCCTTCATGGCCCGCTGCCCACTGTTGCCTCTGGGGGAATGGCAATGTTTTATTTTTGCCATTACAATTTGCATCTTGTTTTGTTGTATGCCCATGCATCATTTTGCTAGCACTGATGAAATTGTTGTACCTCTCTGTGACTGCATATATTAACACATGATACTTGGGTGCCTGCACTTGTATAACCAACACTTGTGACAAATGTGTGCCTCTTAACAGCTGTTTCCCAGATATTCTCAAAGAAACTCAATTATATAAATCCATTAAACATTCATTGAAATTCTTGTGTGGGGGGAGAACATTGATGTTTATTTCTGATATTTGTATAAAATATAATAAGTATATGCCTACTGCATTGCCAAAACACATGGCATTCTCTTTTATCTTTTAACAGTATACTTTGTCTTAAGAATCTATTTTTGTAGTGCCTAAAGCAAATGAGTGTGGAACTCAATAAGTATGTTCAATTCAGGATTTTGTAGGGTCCAGCCATGACAAGCTCAATAGAGACCTGAGTCTCAGTAGTTTTCCCTAAGCCAATACCTGGTTGCAAGAAAGAGCATAAACTGAGACTATCCAGGCACTACCCAGGAGTAGACCATCCAAAGGAAATCCCTAACACTCCAACCATTATAGATAGGATCACCAAGAGCACACACTCACCAATGTTCACCAGGACACCCCTAGACAAATGCCAGCCTACCAGGATTGAACCTATCACCCACACCCTGCTAATATAACTTTTCTGGGTGTTCCCTTTAAAGAATGCCCTCTAGAAAGGCGGCATACCTCCTCTTGCTGCTACCAACTTGTAATTATGTGCACAATAATAAACCTTGCTTTTGCATTTCTGAGAGTCGCTCTCCCTGGTGGTCTTTTGGGGTCCCCACTGACTGGGAATAACAGAATTAAACTCAGACATAGCGGGATGAGTCAACACATGTGAAACATTTGACATGGTGTACTAAATAATGCTCTAGTTCAGCATTTCCCAAATAGTGTCTGATGAAATGGCTCTGTTATTAAAAACAATCCCTTAAATGAATAAGCTTGGAAAAATCGCAGAGCAACTAAGGTGAATGGCTTTAAATCCTGAAAGATTCCTTATTTAATATGCAAACATTTTCTACTCTCAAAATTCAGTTGGAATTCTTGGACAAAAAGCAGCCATGCCTTAGTGATCCTTCAGTACCCTAGTTTGTGTCTACAGAGCCACGATGTTCCGTGTCTATAATATTTACTGCTGTCTCTGCATCTGAGAGCTGCATCTTCTCAAAGTCAGAGCTGACGGCTCTGCACAAATCAACAAACTCCCAGGATGAAAAACTGAGGAGTGTCTGCTTGCCTCTCAGTGGCTCTCCCTCACTTGAACATCATTACTGCTTCCCCAACAACCTACTCTCGTAAATGTTATCATGTTTTATTCAACTTTACAAGTTGTCTCCAGTACAAACACTGGACAATCACAAACTGTTGTGTCCTGCTCAGAATTAAAGATCTGCCCATGATGCCAAGACAAAGCAAATAAAAAATTTAAGAAGGATCTGTAGATATTGAAACACCTGGGAGAAAGTATTTTATTTTCACTTGTGCTAGGACATCTTTTTTTAAAAAAAAAATCCATAGATTTAAGCACAGTATCAACAATAAATATTTGGTAAGTTGGCCAGGGTGAGAAATATCACCATTAGTTGTTCAGAATTTTGAAAGGAACTGAGTCTCTTACTCTTACCAAATCAACTATGAGTAAAACAATATAACCTCCATGTATACATGTAGCACCAAAAGTCACTGCAGCACTCTGGAGGCTGAAGCAGGAGGGTTACAATTAGAATTCAGTCAGAGCTACATAGTACAACCCAATCTCAAAAGAAAAAAGGTAAGATGGTTAAATAATTAGGTAAAACTAGTGAACTACTGACCAGAAAGAAAAAGAAATATATTCAGACATTAGCCAAGATTTCTCACTGTTCTGATCTTCACATACTCAACACCATCATATTAATTCCACATATTCTATAGTGATTTTTATTAATATTTAAAATATGTAGGATAATTCACAGTTTGTAGAATCAGTGCCAGGTAACTGTGGGCAATAAGAGCGACGGATGAGCCAAAGTGAAGTGAAAAGTAAAGAGGGTGTCCATTTATTACAGATCTACCTAGCCTCTGAACTGATTTTGATATTAGCACCACTACTTATATAAAACAAGGACGTACAAGGGAAAAGATTTTTAGACCATTTAGTCATACTTATAAATACAGACAGAAATAAGAGGTGCAGTGGATGGCTCTGTCCCCAAAATTTATTATGATTGATACTTGGCATTCAATGTTCTATCCTATAAAGTTCATTATTTATTACACAATAAATTTCATCCTCTGTTCCAGGGAGTAGGGTCAAGTTGTGCTCTCTTCGGCTAGCTCCCACAGTGTGCAGAACATTGCACGTTGGGATTACTCAATAAACATGATTTTGTAGACGGGGTAATTTTTATTTAGCCAGCTCTATTGCTTTTCCCAAAAGATGAGAGCATAAAATTTAAAAACCAAAGATCAATAATTTGACCACTTCAGATACATAGAGCACCTAAAGGAATAATTTCTGCAGAAGTAGAAAACCATTAGTTTATTATGTACTCAAAGCCTATCTACTTGTAACATCCCCACCATGTAGCTTTTCATCTAAATATGAACAATACAAGTAATTTTAAAATATGGACTATAATCAGACTCTATTGAGAAGTAGTCTGCTAGTGTGGGTCACTGTAAAAATGAAACAGTTCTTGAGTGACAAATTTCTGAGCAGAATAGCATTCCAGTAGGAATTAGAAATATCAGAACACCTAACAATGACAGTTCTGTATGCATATAATTAACTACGCCAATACTTTATCCTACTAGTATGTGTAAGCACAGCACAAGCTGACCAGGCATGGGAGTATATGCCTGTAAGTCCAGCACTCGAGATGTGGAAGCAGGAGGATCAGAAGTTCAGGTTCATCTTAGACTGCACAGCAAATCTGAGGTCAACCTGGGCTACATGAGCTTGCCTCAAAAAGCTAAGCCAAATAACAATAATCATAAAACTTTTAGTGACAAATCACATTGAAATGTCTTCTGTATTTCATATGATATGAATTTAGATAAGACTACAACAACTTGAAGTAGGAGAAATCATACAAAATACAAATTAAACCTATAAATAACTAAGTGCATCCAATTTTTTCTGTGTTGAGATGCCCTTCACTTCAGTAGGAGTTGAGATGTTGCTTTATATTTTATTTTATTTTCTAAAGAATTTAGCTGAGGAGTGAGTGGGGGAATGGAATTATAGAGTCTTCAGGACCAGTCTAATTATAAGGTCTAACAATGTTGCAACCATTATAGAGAAAGTAAGGTAAGTAATTTGAAAGAGTTGCACTTTGGAATCTTAATTCTATTTTACTCAAGAAAATAAGGCAATTTCTCCCATAAGTCAATAGATATTATTGTGTAATGTTGATAGCCTTTAATCTCACAAATTCTTAATGTGTGTCTAATAGAAATTCCAGCACAAATTCACACTAAAGTTATTGGCCAAACAGTATTGCAATTAATACCGATTTCTGTGTGATTATTTAGAGTCAAAGAGGTCAAGAAACAAATGAGCAGCCTCCCCCAATATATTGGCACAGCGGCATGAGGCAAGAATTTCCATGAAAAGTCTAAGAAAGTTTTAAACGAAAAGGCTTCTAGATTCACAAAAATGGGAGCCAAGTGCACCTCCTTAGTAACAGCATTTTTTTCAGACAAGCTCTATTTGCAAGGGAGGTGCAATAAAAACTGCATGGCTTCTTTAAAAATGGCAGCTTCCTGCTTTGCCCACAGGAATGAGACTGACATTTTTGGGAGGTTCAGCGATGCAACATTTAAATAAGATTTGTGAGCAGAGTACCGCACCTCTCTTAATGGCAACAGTCCCACTGTGTGCCTGAAAATGGGGCTGTGAGCATGGCTCTCAGAGCCAGGGAACATGCCTCCATCGTGTTGGACTGGGCAGAGCCAACAGGCAGGACCGCAGGGTTGGTGCTAGCCATGTTCACTTAGCATTTTAAAAAAGCGGTCCTGGTCAGAAGAGGATTACAGATATGCAATCAAGAGAGATTCAGATGAAAAAGACCTCTAAATGAGTACAGTGTTGGATAAATGTATGCAGACTTGGAAGAGAGAAGAAAAAGAATACAGACAGTTATAAAAGGAAGTAAATGGTTTTAAAAAAAATAAAATTTTTAAAGAGACAGAGTATACACAGTCATAGATTAATAAAGTAAAAACAAATAAGCCATGTAAAGATGGAATATATACAGAGTCTGGATTATGTATACTATTGTGTTTTCTTTGA
>JAQHUG010000485.1:95975-112238 GCA_028555095.1 Dicrostonyx torquatus | reverse complement strand
AAAAAAATGTAGATAAACTTTGCTTTTGTCTTCTGTCTGTGTGTGTGTCTAGAAATTTTTATAAGTTCTCTCAGGTTTTATGTGGATTTAGCTGGCCCAAGTTTGTGTGCCAATCTGTTGGTAGAGGCTGCTCATTTGTTCTTGGCTGCCCAGACCCAAAATACACATACAAAAACTATATTATTTGCAATATTGCTTTGCCAAAAGATTAAGCGTCTTTCTACCTAGCTCTTATCCTATAGTCTGTGCATCACCATGAGACTGTGGCCTACCAGCAAGGCTCTGGCACATCTGTCTCCTGCAGCAGGCACGTGTTGTCTCACTTATTCTGCCTTCTTTCTCCCAGCATTCAGTTTAGGTTTTCTGCCTACCTCTACTCTGCCTTATCAAAGACCAAAGCAGCTTTTTTATTCATTAACCAATAAAAGCAACACATATACAGAAGGACTTCCCACATCAGTTCACAATCTGTACAAGAATTTTAGCAAGATCACAATTCTTCACAAATAGGAAAGATACGCAAATGTTGTATTTTAAGTGTCTGGTTCATAGTAAATGCTTAAATTATCATCATCATCATCTCAAAATGTTATTCAAAATGGGGAAGATAGCACTTGGGTCACAGACACTGAGAGCTTGATATTCCCCAAGATGCACGTTTCCTTTCTTACTAAACCATTGTATGCACAATAATGGATGTTTCTGCTTCAAGCGGCACCTCTGGGTAAACAGCTTGAAAGATAAAAGAACAAAGCAAACCAAAAACTATTTCATCTAAGCTGTACACCATGCTCCCTGTTCTTTTAATATTTACTCTCCTTATAAATATTTGCCATTCGCTTTAGTCGAATAATTCTAAGAATGCAACATCCTCTGAGTTCAGCTTATCTTTGGACGATCCACATGTGGAATATCTGATGCAACAACCAGAAGATCTAAAGCATAGCATACAATGTAAAAATTCTGACGGTTGACTTAATGGCCCTCGAAACCCCACAGTCCGTCTGGTCACACGAGAAGGATTATCAGATGAACTGACACATATTTACACTGTTGATGTTTAACTCTTAGAATAAAATCCGAAATATAGGCAAAACTTATTAAGAAATAAATCTGAAAAGAAATTAATCAGTGAAAACTCTACAGAAAAATCATTGATGTTGAGACTAACTTGAGGTCACTTCTGGAATTGTCCCCAATGGCTACAGATATTTTATTCAGGTCCCAGTAGAGTAATACATAAAGCCTGAATTGTGGAAAAGCAGTAGGAGCCATGCAGATTCAAATTAAATCTCAACCTAGTAATGCTCACCCCAGAAAACTCCAAAAATATATCTGCCAAACGGGTAGTTAGGAAAAAGAAACAAGCGTAGCTCTTGGCCCAGGTTCCTCACAAACAGAACTCTGTGGGCACACTTCACACCAGGCCATCTGCTGTTTTGTGATGAGTATTAATGGACGTGGAGAGACGTTCCTAATGTCACTGAAGAGAACAGCTCATTACTCAGAGCTCCCCACAGCGTGGGTTCTATCTGTATTGTGTGCACTTTAGCGTCTGTTTTATTAGAGTCAAGGGAAGGAAAGACCTTATTTAAACATTCTTCACTTTAGGCTTTACTACTGCACATTTCTCAAAACAGTGTGAAGAGGAAGAGAGCAAAGAAACCATAGCCCAAAGCAGCCAAGATGAAGTTACCCAATTTAGAACAGGTAGAAAACATTCAGAAGAGTGAGGAAAACGAAAACAAAAAACACTGGTGGCTATTGCTGCCAAATAAAAATGGAGATGTGCGGATAATTTGAATGTCAGGAGACTGGAGAGATGACTCAGTTAGTAATGTGCTTGTCACACAGTCACAAAGTTAAGCTCATGTCCGCACGACCCACAGAAAAGTCCCAGAGCTGGGAACGCAGAGCCAGGTGCATTCCTGGGGTTCACTGGACAGACAGCCTCGCCAAATAGATAAGCACTAGGTTACCGCAGAAAGACCCTGACTTGAAAAAATAAGATAGAGACCAATAAAGAAAAAAACCAATGTGAATCTCTGCCTGCCACACATGGTTGCATGTACCATGTACACGCACACACACACACACACACACACACACATAGATATACATATACATATGTATATCTATGTGTGTAGCACATACACTACCACACAGAATAAAAATAAATTTGAATGTCTGATAAGCAATTTTTTCTTATTTCCATGTTTTAATTAGCCTTGAACTTTTCAGGAGTCTCCACTAGGAAATGCAAGGATGTGGATTGCCATACTCTCTGGATGCTGGATGCTTGGTCTCCCACCAGGCATATGTAACTTTGGCGAGACCAGAAAATAGCATCCAGTCTATTACCAATGCTCTCCCTGGGGTCATCTCACACTACCCAGATGGAAATTACAAGTTGATAAGGTCTATGTGGATACTGGATGCTTAGGGGATGGGTTGACAGACTCAAAGGCCCATTGCCCTAAAGATTAAAGAGTTTCACAACTTAGGAGAGACACTCATAGCTCTAGATGCTGTCCTGGGATCCCTGGGATCAGTTTGCCACAGCCTGGCTACTCACAGGTAATTAAATCCCGCACTCTAAGCAGCAGGTAGCAACAGTACCAGTGGGCAGTCAGTATAACACTCTGGAGCCTCTGGGTTGGGTCCTTCTAGTCTTGGCAGCGCGCTTCCTTGCAGAGAGACAGGCATGTAGTCTTTCACGTATTGCCTTCACCCTCTGCATTCTTGGCTTTCTACCCTTTACAGCCCACTGTCCCACATAGTCTCTGCCGACTTTGCTCCCTGCATCATTAGGCTCAGCCACTCTCTGGAACTTCTCAGCTTACACTGCTACTGCTCGGCTTCCATCTTTACCGCCACTGTTGCCACCCAGCCCATATGCCTCAGATTACAAGTTCAGCCCACTCTACTAGAAAAATCCTCAGTAGCCAATAAGACACCACCCAGGAGAAGCCTCCCAGTGAGTCCCATGCTGCACTGCTGGTGGGACAAGGACAACAGGGTGTACATACCATCCGGGCAGTCATTACAACCTCAGGTAAGAGCCGACTGAAGCTGGTGTATTCTCAGAGGGATCATAGCAGCCAGGCCATCAGGCATGAGAGAAGGGTCATGTTTACCCTCCTCCAACTCCTCCCACATCCTACCCACCTTTCTGTCCAACTCCATGTTGGGACTGAGGAAATGAAAATAAAGATTAAAGTTCAACACAAAATTAGCAATCAAAACAGGATTTCACAGAAGTTGACAGCATTTACCAATCTTTTCAGTGCTTACCCCTGCCCCAGTACCTTGCGGGTGCTGAGACTCTCTGTTCTGTCTCAAGCCCTTTAACTAGTATGCGTGTGCTCTGACTACTAACTATTACTATTAACCTTATGTGCTAAGGTCAGGCAGTTCACAGTCTTACTGTCCATATATCCTATGGAATATCCCAAATATTGTATGACCCAATCAATATTCTAGATGTACTTAACACTGAAAAATTAAGTTGTTGATATGCAATTCAAATTTAACTGGGAATCCTGTATTTTATCTACTAAATCTGACTGTTCTATAAGCAATATATTTAAATATATAGTAACCATGAGTGAAAAAATATTCTAAAGGTGCAATAAACAATTTACTATGAATATGACCATGTGGCAACCATATTGACATTGTCTAAGCTTATAGACTAAGAATATTTATTTAGCTAAAAATGTGCTAAGTAGAAGCAATGGGGTTACCTGCAATTGATTCCAAGCAGGGGTTTCCCCCTGTGAGTGTAAAGCAGTGAACCCATAGAGTTCAGGAAGCATTCTAAACCAGGACATGGAGTACAGTTAAATTACAATTCTGAACAAGCTGAGTTTTTGTTTTAGGGGTTTTTGGTTTTTGTTGTTGTTTTTATTTCAATCCAAATGAGTGACCTGCATTTAAACACTCTGTAAAACCAAAGAAACAGGAAATGGGTATGATTTAGAGTGCTTGAAGGAAGACTCATGGAGAGCAGACATGCTGGGCCTAGGAGAAAGGAGAGCACACAGGCTGGCTGGAAAGGAGATGAATGTCAAAAGTAACAGCAGCATAAATAAATCTCAGAGAACTGAGTTAAAGAACACTCTACTGGAGCACTCAGCTGTCCCAGGCCAAAGAGTTGACCCTTGTGGCAGTAATGAAGAGCAACAGAATGGCCACACTGTTGAAAATTCACTGTGCATGCATGTGTGCGTGTGTACGTGTGTGCGTGTGTGCGTGTGTGTGTGTGTGTGTGTGTGTGTGTGTGTGTGTGTGTGTGTATACGCTTTTGGTGACAGGGTCTCACTCCATTGCCCAGAGTAGTCTAGAACTTAATATGTATACTGGACTGGCCTCAAACTCATACAACCTTCCTACCTCAGTGCTGTAGGATAATGTTCTGCTTCACTGTAAATATTTGTCACTCATATTGGTTTAATAAAACACTGATCGACCAATAGCCAGGCAGGAAGTACAGGTGGGGCAACCAGAACAGGAGAGTTCTGGGAAGAGGAAAGGCAGAGAAGCAGTCAACCGCAAGATGCAGAGGAAGCAAGATGAGAATGCTGCATTGAGAAAAGGTACCAAGTCACACAGCTAAACATAGATAAGTATTATTGTTGAATTTAAATTCTAAGAGCTAGCTAATAATAAGCCTGAGCTAATAGACCAAACAGTTTATAATTAATATAAACCTCTGTGTGTTTCTTTGGTACTGAACAGCTGCAGGTCTGGGTGGGACAGAAACTTCTATCTACAAATGGCACTCAAACATTAGGCAAGAATTTCCACATAAAGCCTGAGAAAGCATTAAAAAAAAGATTCTAAACAGACAAGAACAGAGTCAAGCACAATTCCTTGGTATCCATATTTTCTCCAGTAGGAGCAAAAGCATAGCTCCTTTAAGAGAGTCTTCCTGACTCAGCATTAGCACCAAAAAACCTCATAGCTCTTTTAAGAGGCTATGCCACCAAACACTTAAATGGTATTTATGATCAGCCAGCATCAAGCTTCTTGGTGGTGGTATGGACCTTGAAACTCCACAGAATTATGGCAATAATGTGACTCCTGCCAGTACCTCTGCCATGAAGCTAGAATCTCAAAAAGCTAAGGAATTGGGTGGAGTCAGTTGCCAAAACCGCACTTTTAATCCTGGCCATATTGTTTAGCAGATTAAAGACTCATGTGGTCAGAAAAAGATAGAGATATACAAGATATACAAGAAAGATTCAGATTTAAAAAATCCCTCTAAATGGTCTACAGTGTTTTAAAAAATATATGTAAACTTGGGAGAGAAAAGAAGAAGGATAGAGAAAGTCCTTAAAGAAAAGAAATTGGGTGGTAAACTATGGTGATGCCCACCTTTAATCCCAGCACTCAGGAGGCAGAGGCAGTCAGAACTCTGTGAGTTCAAGGCCAGTCTGGATTTCAGAGTGAGTTTCAATACAGCCAAAGATAAACATAGAAACCCTGTCTCAAGGAACTAAATATTAAAAATAAAAATAAAAGAGAGAGAGAGTTAAAAAAAAAAGTCACATAAAGATGGAAAATACACAGAGAGTTGGATAGTGTGTGTTATGGTGCTGTCTATGAATTGTTTGACGACTGACAAAGGAGCAATGTTGTTAAAAGACATTTGATTATAAATGCTGCTGGATTAATCCAACATATATGTTTTGAAATTGTCTTGACTTCAAAATTTAAGTCAAAGGATATGTTACTTTGGAGAAGAGAATTTGGTTTTGCTTCCACAGGAAATGAGAGGTTGTGGATTCATTCTGGGTTAAGACAAATAAGGTTTGATCAAGGAAGACCCCCTAAAAAATATCTCTGGTAGGAGCAGATGGCCCAGATGATTCAATGTTTTAAAGCACCTCTGTTGCAGTTTCCTCTGAGTTCTCCATCCAGAACAGCCTCAAGACTGCTAGCTGAGAAGATCCAGCCTCAGAAAATACTCCAGTCAAGACTTGACCATAATCCTAAATTTTCTTTGTGTTCCCTTAGGATTATCAGTGTTCTGTTTCAGCAGGAAGTAGCTTAGAAAACTACACCCACATTCCCAAAACATGGATTATGGATGCTTGTCTTTGTTTAGTGTGCTGGCTATAAGTTGTTATAGATAATGGTCAGGAAAAAAGCTAAACAAAGATTAGATTAAGGATTTTTGTTTTGAAAAGAAAAACAGGTAAAATGTTGTGGGATAAAGCTCTTGTACACTGTAAATATTTGTCAATCATATTGGTTTCATAAAACACTGATTGGCCAGTAGTCAAGTAGGAAGTATAGGCAGGGTGACCAGACTAGGAGAATTCTTGGAAGAGGAAAAACAGAAAAGCAGTCACCCACAAGATGCAGAGGAAGCAAGATGAGAATGTCAAACTGAAAACAGATACCAAGCCACATGGCTAAACTTCGGTAAGAATTATTTAAGTTGTAAGAGCTAGTTAATAATCCTGCACCAATAGGTCAAACAGTTTATAATTAACATAAGCCTCTGCGTATTTCTTGGGAATGAATGGCTGCAGGACCAGGTGGGACAGGAAACTTGTATCTATACCTCAGCCTCCCAGAGGTTGGGATGAAAGATGTAAGCCTCCAAGTCTCGCTCTGAAAAGCTTTTAGTAAACTGAAATATATTGCCATAGATAAGAAAAGAAAGAAACAGAAGAAGGCAAGCTACAAGTCTTACACCAAGTCTTGAGATTTTTCTCATTTAAAAGAAACAAAATACATTTTGCTTATTGATATCTCTATTTATACTACTCAGTAGCCAGACATGCACCTAGAAAACTCAAGTTTTTCTTACTAAAGGCACGGCTGACTCAGCGATCTGTCAAAATTTACATACTATAATTTAGATGCAGAACAAAAGGCGAGTCCTCCTTCCTCTACAAATGCTCTTCACTTCCTGCCAAGCACCCATTCTGACATACGCCTGGAGGTGGGGTGGGGGCAGAACAACAAAATGCCAGCTTCTGAGTCAAATGGTCTTTTTAATTTAAAAGTCCATTTCAGGAAACTCTCCAGCAAACTCAAAGTCCAGGCTATCTACAGTGCTGTCAATCATGTCTCAAACATGCCATCTCCCACTCTTGCAAGATAGTTTCTGGGAATAAAGTGAAGCTCGCATGTGCTTAGGGAGTTCAGAGGAACAAGGGCTCCCATCCATCCTCAACTAATTCCCAGATGGAAAGGAGGAGTAGAATACATACCACAGCAACCTGATTGGCCAGGTCTGTCAGTTTCTGTCCTTACTACATCTGCTTCTAAAACATTTGGCTCTTCTCTCAAAATGTCAGGTTGTCTGGCAGGTGCTTCAGATCTTCTGGACAAACTCTACACTCACCGCCAGGCCTCTCTATCATCCCACTGTTCTACAAGAAGGTATGGAATTCCTTCTATGTCCATACCCAAGACAGTATTTAGCAGAAAAGAGCAATTTCCCTGACTCTTTCTGCCCACACATACCAAATCTTCATTTCTCTTATCCTATGGACGCTCCATGCTTGTCTGCAGAGATATCTGTGTGAATCAGTCTCCCTTCTGAGAACTAAATAGGACAGGAGACTACAAAGCTTTGACAAATCCGCTCAATCCAGCTGTGATTTCCCCAACACTGAAACTATCACTTGCTGATCGTCTTCTCCAAATACCTGTTGTATAGGATGACATCCATGTCATGATTTTACCCATGTGAAGTGTACCAGTAGATGCTCTTAGAAACATGCCACCATTTGGTTTTCTGACGGTTACATCTGCCTAAATATTTCCCTCATAGCCTTTCATAGTCAATGTTCCCTCCCCTCATCTCAGGATTCAGAGACCTGAGCTCCCCTTCCTGAATTGGGAAGGAAACTTCTTTTCTATGTTAAATCAGGTCCATAGTGTTAGACTAATTCTGTTGAAGAAAAATGTTTAAAAATCTATATTATATGAAAAAATGTGTGTGTGTGTGTATATATATATATATATATATATTACACAAACATTAATTGTTGCACAAACTTCCAGAACAAAACTTAGGAAGCACAGAACCTCAAAAACAAGATTGTTACAAGAGTACTTCTTCCCTGGAGCCACCCGTTCATATGAAGACATAACTGTGAACACAATGGAATTTCAGTGGTCTTCTAAAAAGAAGCAAATCTACCAAAGCAGGTGGCCAGACAAAATCCCCCCACCATTTTAAGAAGTTAGAGCCTTCAGAAAGGAGAAAGCTGAGGGTTCACTAACATTTGGTCTAGACTTACAGTCCAAGTTTTAGGAAGCTAGTCAAATCCTGGCAAGGTCCTTCATAGTCAGCATCTTATAGAACTAGCAATGGAAGCTGCAGGACTCTGCATAATGGCCTAGATGGAAGCATGACATTCAGAACCATTCCAAAGTGCCTGAAAGATCATAAGATTGACATCCTTCCAAGGCTTCCCATTGGAGAACAGAGACAATATTGTCCCCTCCCTTTAAAGTTAATCTAAAGGGGCCTGCCAATCATCTAGACAGAAGAACATCACTCAAGAACATCTCTTCTAGAAACTTTAGAAACAGAATAAAGCCTTTCAAATGTAGGTCGGTTCAGCTGTCTCTTTGTGCTCTGTACATGTTCACCCTTTAGAGTGTTTGACTTTGCTCAGTAATAAACCTAAATTCCACACTATGGTCTGTGTGTTTCCTCTGAATTCTCGTGACAATAATCACAAAAACAAGGCAGCCGAAAAGAGTCCAAAGCAAGGTCCCAATAACACAAGACCTGCAAGAAAGTAATCTTATAACTTAAATAGACAGGCATGAAAGGTTACCAAAATACATGGGAGTATATTATGAAAATAAAAAATAAGACACAAATTCTTCAGAAGACTAGCATTGCTTCAGATACTGGTATATCACAAAACATGGTATATGCCGTGAAATAATGTGGCTAAAACTTTGAAGGGTTTTTTTTTAAATCTTGAAAATAAACAGAAATATAAAGTCATATTATGTATTTTTGAATCTGTACTTCTGGAGCAGACATATATAGTACATATTATCCTGTGTCTTTAGCAACCTTGAACACATTCCTATCCTTCTTTATCCTCCTTATTCAGATTCTAATCTTCCTCAAACTTTATTACTCTCTTAAGTATGGAAAGAAATGAACAGGAATATTGACTTCTCATCAATAAACTTGTTTTACCTAGCTTATTTGGTTGTCTGTCAATACTATTTTTTATTTATTTTTAGATAGAACTAAAATTATCTACTTCAAAGTAAAACTGACAGAAAAATCCATCTTCATTTAACTTAAACATGAAAAACGTCAAGCGAATGACACTTCACTCTCGCGGAATTCAAGCATGTAATTGTGACAGATGCAGAAGAAAATCAGAACTACAGACTCAGGTATTAGTCTTTCTTTTGGTCCTCATTCCTCCTGCCCATATTTAGTTTGTCCCGACTCTTGGCTACAGTTTCAACTATTGGAAAGAGAACAAATTTATCATCTCATTTCCCAGACTGTTACTACAATTCTTTGTGGTCACAGGACAGCGTTTTATTTTTCTCAGGACTAAGAGTGTGAAAGCAAATGCCCGCTGGCACTGAGCTAGTTAAGGCAGCGGGTTTGTCTGTAGATCACATTGTTCTGACAAATCATGGACGTGGAGTGACACATTAAACTACATGAAAAGTGCTAAAGGTCACAGCCAACAGGCTTATAGAGTAAGCCTTCCATGTCAGACTCACGAGAGTCTTTGGGGTTCAGACCTAAGACCCTCTCGGGGTTCAGAATGGATTCAACAGCTAAAGGACTTTTGTCGCTGGCTATCTGAGGATGAATGAACAAATTCTCACACATGCTCTTCCGAATCAGCATCTTTATTCTTCTCTCTCCTGTCTACTTCTCATTCCTCCTAGGTCCTTTTCTTCTCTCCTCTAGCCTAAAAATTTCTCTTTGCAGGATACTTGAAGTGATTTTTTAAAAAATTACAAGAGTTCCCTCTCGTTGGTCAAAAACACATCCCTAGGGTAAGCAATAGGAAGCTGAGCCATTGCCATAGCAACACAAAGTTCCATCATTAGAGGAGTGAGACTATGATCAGGGGCAAGTGCCCAGCGAGATAAGCTTTGAGACAGGTCTTTGTCAGCAGCCTTGGTAAGCAAAGAATTAGCAAGTGTTTCTTAGGATGCATTATGTAGCCACCTGTTTAGACATCTGTGACTCTAACCTTGTGCATAGCTGTAAGTTTTAAACTTATGATCTATTTACAAAAAGCCATTAGTCTAAATTTAACTTGCTCTGAAGTTAAGAATGGGCTAATTGTGTGCTGCAGTCTTACTAAAAGGAGCAAGGCAGGCTTTTAAGTGTCTACAGTCCTCATGGGACAAGTAGATCCAGTTATGAAGCATATCCTAATATATATTCTATATATCAAAATTATAGAACCAAATGAAAAGTTATCTTCCTGACCAACCACAGATACATGTGCCCATAAGATTGGTATGTAATCATGAAATCACATATACACATTACATGAAAATGAATGATAATGGGAGCTACCATAGCTGCTATTGGATAAACAAAATTACAGATGAAAGCAACAGTTTTCAAGGTCAGTGGTCCGCAAGCTTTTCTGACTGGATACCCCATCAGGGAACATTTCCTCTGGTGTGTTGACATCTGAATTAATTGCATTATGGCCTGCATTAGCTTGTTACAACTGCTCCTGGCATCAGAAAAGTGGAAAAGTAGGAAGAATTTTTTTGTCAATCTTAAAAGCATTTTTTGACATGAATGCATACTATAGTTCTGGAATATTGGTGTGGTGAAGAACATAAATCCATTAGTATAAATACATGTACAAGCATAGAAACCTATAAATATGTCCACTTATCTATAAATCATTGAGAACAACAATTTAGACCCCCAATACAATACAGGCTTTTGGGTGACCACTACAACTTGATGAAGAACTTGTTGCTGAAGACACCACATACTTGAGTCACAGACCACAAAGATATGACGCTGGTACTTATCTGAAGGGTGTACACCTACTGGCTTTCACAGTGATGGAAGGGTGCCATGCACTCTACTGGAGGAGAAAAGTAGTCATCTGTCTTACCCAGATGTGAACCCTGTAGGCTGCAGTAATGACTGTCCTAGCCAGACATGCCCCCAAGTACAACAGTGGCATGAATGCTATGGGAGTAACCAACCATTTTCTGGTTGGATTTAAGTTCTGCTCCACAAGTTGAAACCCATACTTGGCATCATTATTGAAGCCAAGAACCTGAGGCTCAACAGGCCAGAGGAAAACCCACTGTCACTACTCTGCTAATTGTACATAGTATTAAACTGACTCCTAATTACCTGTCTTTATACTCGTAGATTTGTATATCTCTCCACCCTCATCAAATAAGCTTCTTTTTACAGTAGGTGGCCGTAAACACAGAGAGTCACAACTGATCAGTGTTCAAAGGAAAAGAGACCGTGCAATGCTCAGCCGTCTATATTATACACCTTCTCCCAAGGCTTAATATAGAAGAGGGGACAAAATGATTCTAAGAGTCAATGGATGACTACAAGGAAACAAGGTTCTTTTTTCACATCCAGCAGGGTAGCTGCACATTTGAATTAATAGCAGCTGTAAGAGCACACCAAAGGCCTGTATGACCTCAATCCAGGCAAAAAACCAGCCTGGAGCGAAGTGGGTATAAAGTCCCATCCCTAGATAGGAAGTTATTGGAAACTGAGAGTTGCTGAGAGAGAGGGAGAAGATGAGCTTTCTCTAAAATGACTCCAGGTTGACCATGCTCCAGTGGGAGGTTGCAGATTCGAGAGTAGGGAGGTGAGTATGATCCAAATACACGACAGGAAATTCTCACAGAGCTAATAAAATGGGGGGGGGCAAACAAACAAACAAAGACACCTAAAGGTTAAGGACCTAGGTAACAAAATGCCAGTGTCTCAGTGTTCTTATTGTGGCTCTAACTCCATTAGACACAGGAACACAGAAATGCAAACGACATTGTTGACAGCATTTGCAGAAGTCAGGGAAGTGTGAATGCACCTGTGTGCTGACCCTGTTGAAGATAGGAAAAGGAGAGTCAGACCATATGGGCCACACAAACAGAGAGATGAGAATGCTTGTGTCCTGTCTTTGTGACCAGCGCACCTCCTCCATACGGGAGGCTGTCCTTTCTCAAAGGCTAGACTAAACTGAGGGACTGACTTCCTCTCGGTTCTCCACAGTTGTGCCTGAAAAGAAAAACCTCTATTAGGCAAATTCCCACATTTCAAACCTTGAACACTTGGAAAACTCTCAAAACACTCTGAGCGCAAAGGGAGAATTCTTCCAAACCAGATGAAGCACTAGTTAGACAACAGCAAAAATTAATGTTCTGGGTTTACCCAGGAAGATGAAGGGAAGAATAAAATTCTCTCCAATCTCCACTGCTCCATCTGAGGCTAGCTGAGTCGGTACTTAGTTTTAAATCATCAATGCCAGAAAGTTTTCCCTCTGTAGGACTGAATCAACACAATCTTTTCTATGTTTTCTTCTCTCACAAACCTGTGTCCAGTCCACCTTATATTAATATATGCTGTTGTATTATTTTCATCATTTTGAGTGTTCATTAATGTTGCTTTTATCCTTCTCATAGCTATAAGAAATAATATGTTACATTAGTAAAGTTTAAGTACTTTAAACATGTGGTTATTTATTTTATTTTTATTTATTTATTTAATTTTTGTTTTTTGAGACATTGTTTCTCTGTAGCTTTGGAGCATGTGATTATTTTTAAAGATAAATTATCATTTATTTTGAATCATGTACTCTGAAAAAGTTTTCAAATTATATTCTCTTTCAGCAAATACACCAGGATTGACCTGAGAGTTTTTGAAAGTTTTTATAATTTTAAGTTTGATAGCTTTGAGATTATATATATATATATATATATATACATATACATATATATACATATATATAATCATTTTGTAAGGAGAAATAATTATCAGTCAGGTTAACATTAGAAATACTCTGTTGCCTGGTCATATATAGCTGGATATCGACAATATCAAGTATATCAATGGGAAAAGACATTTCATTACCATGCACAATAGAGCCTAGAGAAAAAACATGCTAGACAGACAACATTTGAACAAAATGACTAAAGAAAGATGTAGAAAGAGTAATTTCCATTTATTGGTTGCTAAGATCTATGTATGTATTCTAATTAGACATCTGCTCCAGTCTTATTTTCTATGCTCCTGAGAACTGGTCAGAGTGACTTCCTTCAATACTGAGGACAAGGCATTCTGATGAATCCCTTTACTGCAATGTAAGCGTCTGTAATCAGAGGTGAGAGTCCTGCTTTTCAAAAGGTGGATTTATTGAAAGCAAATAAAATCTCTAAGAGCTCAAGAGAAAAATAAGCAAAGGAAAAGAACAGTGAGGTGATCCTGCAAAACTGTACTCAGGTTTGCATTGCCATAGACACATAACAAAGGTGGGTTTTTGAGTTAAAGAACGTGCAGCTCCCAGTCCACATCATTTAGGAGAGTTGCAGGCTCCAGGTCAGTGCAAGTCCCAGGTGCCAAAACAGTCACGTCCACACATTCCCAATGCAGCCTTCTCTACGCCTGTCACCTCATCTTCAGTCTTTGCCTTTTCCCTCCTGTTCTTTCTTTTTTTTCTTTTGTAATGAAGATTGGAACGTACCCATTCTGATTTAAAAGGATCTATTTATGTGATTTACTTCAGTCTCCTTCTTTATCCAAAATATTTTCTGTCTCTTTGCTTCAGGCTATCTGCAAAGGTCCCTTGAGCTGTGACACTAAATCCACTCGGTAGCTTCTTTTTAGACTTTTGAACCAGTTGAGCACCTTGGATCTTCAATTTTTGTGTTTTTTCAGCTTCTTTCATTGTATTTAGGCTGCACTCTGTCAACCAGATGATATCTTGCTCCACAGCGGGAGTCCACCGAATGGGACGTTTTTGTTGACTGTGTGACTTAGCTGCTTTAGGAACTAAATCCCAGACTTGAACCACTACTTAAAAATCAGGGAACTTGGGAGGCTGGAGAGATGGCTCAGAGGTTAAGAGCGGACCCGGGTTCAATTCCCAGCACCCACATACATGGCAGCTCACAACTGTCTGAAAGGGATTTGACACCTTCACACCAATTCACATAAAAAATAAAGTTAAATAAACAATAAAATATTTTTAAAAAAATCATGGAACTCGGATAATGCTTCACTGAGTTTACTGTTAAAATTAAACAAGTATTTATTGAGTACCCAAAGTGAAGTGACACTGGAAAAATGAGGAGCATCCATATGAGAACTGAAATATTCAATCACTAAAATTCTATCTTTACAAGCTGACACATCTGGACGGCTGATGCTGATTTACATTTTATTCTAAGTGTTTAGTATTGCATACAAGTAGCTGCACCACACATTGAAATTCCCTTTATATTTTCTGAGCGAGATACGGAGCCATCTATAATTGAGTTTGTGTAAGCTCTTCTAATCAGCTCCTACTTAACTGACTCAGCTCACCAGAGGACCCTGAAGTTTGCTTTCCTGCTTCACGGCCATTGATGTCAGCTGTTTGTAGGCATGTGTCCCTGCTTCTCTTCCCATCACTCTAAGTCAGGGACCAAACAAAAGAAGCTCTATATCTTCTTCCAACTGCTTGTGTTGGTTTGTCTTTGTGTAATTAGCATGTAATCTAACTGAATACTATGTAACTGAACTCTGGAAACAAGAGGGTCACAGAATATATGTGACACGAAAGCAGACAGGGGCTAAGCATCATGAGGACGGGGGACCACGGAAGGAGGACAGGATGGCGGACGAAAGGAATCAGGATACATGAAAATGCCTTGATGAAACCCACCACTTTGTAGACTCTTGTAATTATCATGTTTAGTTATAGATCTTAAAAATAAATGTATTAAGCAAAGAAGCGTAAGGATTAAAAGTAAATAGTTCCTCTCAACAACTTATTAATTAACTTTGGCAAAACTCAGTAGAATTGTGTCCACAATTGCTGTTCAGTTTGTCATGTGAGAGACAAGTTCAAATGAAAGAAAATCATAAAAGTCTAGAAAATTTTTCATTCAAGACTTATTACAGTGTAGCTGAACTTTTACTAAAAGAAGAAACCAAGATGCCAAATGTTGTGCTCTGGGGTTGTGGAGGCAACTGAGACAAGGACAATAGTCACCCAAACCATGTGTTTTCCCATGGACCGCGCCAGAAACAATGTGCCTTTTCACCAGCCCTTTGTAAGCACCAGTAAACAGAAATGGACTTACCTCCCTGAAGCCCTGCCACTTACGACAGAGAATTGTTCGGCTGCTCTGGGTTTCTCTTTGAGGGAACTGTCATGGATGGGAGGAATAAAAGAGCAAAACTACCTTCTCCTCTTTAGACAACCATTTCTACCAGTTGTCCAGCTCTCACAGTGCTGGAAGGTGCTGAGCAGACAGCTGGGGGAGAAAAGACATCCCTGGTCTACCCAGCACAGGTCTCTGCTTGCTCCAATACCAACCTGCCAGGCAAGTTGTACCCACTGGTGAATGTTGGCATGACAGTTACGAGAATAACTGACCTCTTCGACATTAGATTTGAGACCTGCTCCATTGAAAGGACTCCACGTGTGGAACTATGAACAGGATCAAATCCAGTGACTGGGGGAATCGGGGCGCTAGGGTGGCGAACCTGCTGACGCTGCTTCACTGAATAGTCTTGCTGTCAGGCTACCTTCTTAAAGTTCATGTTCATACCCAGAGATTTGTTCTGCATTCACGCTTGGTCAGAGAGGTTTCTTTTTGCAGTGAGCAAAGAGACTAATGCAAACACTCAAAGTGCTGAGAAAGCATGGCTCTGAGTGCTTAGCTGCAAATAAGACACAGGTATGAACCTTCCCTGACACAAGCCTCAGGGCTTGAAAGAACTCAGGAGAGCTGGAAAGAACTAGGGGAGAGCAGGCGGACAAGGAAACATACTATATATGTGTGTCCTAGTTACTTTCTAATGTTGTAAAGACACCATAACCAAGACAACTCATAGAAGGAAGCGTTTGTTGGAGTCTTAGAGTTTCAGATGGTCAGCCATGACCATCATGGCAAGGAGCATGGCAGCAGGAGGCATGGTGCTGAAGCTGGAGCTGAGAACTCACATCTTGAGATGTGGCTTCAAGGCAAAGAGAAAATTAACTGGGAAACCTCAAACTCCACCATCAGTGACACACCTCCAATAAG
>JAQHUG010000485.1:50401-78904 GCA_028555095.1 Dicrostonyx torquatus | reverse complement strand
TCTCCCTCTCTGCCCATGCTTGTGGGTTCAGACCCAAACTGCATATGCTGCGTTCCTTAAGGTTACTCAGCAGCTGCCTCACTGATCAGGCTGAGCATCATGACACTTGACACTAAGGTGCTTGAGTTCTTTCCTTTTGTTTAATCATGGCTCTAAAATACAAAAATTTTATTACCATATATTTTAATATTATTATATTTATTTAATGTATGTAGATTCACTGTTATAAAAGCACGCATGTGGAGTTCAGAGGACATTTTGGGGGAGTTAGCTCTGTGATTCCACCATGTGGGCCCCCAGAGTTAGGCTTAAACAACAAGCCTGGAGGTGAGATGATGGAGCCTGCTGAGCTATCTCACTAGCGCTACAGTGCATTTTATATTGATTTTGTTTTAAATCTCTTATTGTACCTAAATCAGTCTCTTGCTGTAATTAATGTAAGTTTAATTTTGTGTGCATGTGTAAAGAATGTATTCACTTTATGAGGTTGGTATTATCTGTTATGTCACATTTCAAGCAAGGGGTTGAGACCCACCTGCCTGTGGGACAATTCTGGTCATGGGATTTTCTCATGTCTCAAAGAGCACCATGACTTTCATTTGCATTCTCTTGTTCATTTCCATCAAATTTGTCAACTACAGTTTAATCTTCATCCTAAGGAAATATTTTAATCCTCCAGTTTACCCAAAGCATCTGCATGCACTCCCCTCAGCTCTAGAGTACGCCATGAGACACAGTGGAAACAGGCTGTTTTTGAAAAATGACCCCAGGAAGCAGCAGGAGAAGGTGGAGAAATTTAGTCATGGAAATGCAGAAACCAAACACGGGGTTCAGTTCTGAGCCTGTGGTCTCTGTGGCTCCTGGGACTCAATCTTGCTGGGTGTTTTTGGTTATTTTTGTAAATGTGCCTCAAAAGTGCCCCAACCAAGAGTGAGGAAAATTAGTACTGATCCGCGTCTTCATCAGCTGTGAGAGCTCATTCCAGGAGACTTGGTCATCAGCCTCTCCCATCTGCTCTGCTTTAACAGATGAAATCTCAAAGGGTGGGGTGACAGCTCGGTTAGTAACGTGCCTGCTGAGCAAGCTGAAGGTCTGAATTTAGATCCACAGAGACTGCACGGGAAGCTGGGCATGCGCTGACACGCACCTGTAAATCCAGTGCTGGGGAGGAAGAGCCAAGAGTCTGTTGGTCTTCAGAATCAATGTTTCAGCTTCAGTAAAAGACCCTGTCACAGGGGGAGACAAAAGGTGATAGAGGAAAAGACTTGACATTGACTTCTGACATCCACGCCCGTGTTCACACACATTCAAGTACGTGCTTGACTTCTGACTTTCATGCCCATGTTCACACACATTCAAGGACGTGCTTGACTTCTGACTTCCATGCCCATGTTCACACAGGTTCAAGGAGGTGCTTGACTTCTGACTTCCACGCCCGTGTTCACACACATTCAGGACGTACTTGACTTCTGACTTCCACGCCCGTGTTCACACAGGTTCACACACATTCAGACGTGCTTGCCTACAGAAGACCGCATGTGAAAGGGCGGGAGGCACAACCAGGTGGGAGCAGAGACAGACAAATTCTATTCTCCAACACTTGGAGAAATGAGAGCATTCCCACCAGAGAGAAGTAGTAGAAAGGCCCTAGGTAGGCTTCACCATCTCTACTGGCCTCATCAAGGAGGCTCCAGTGACCTTTCCCCATTCAGTTACCATCCCATCAGGACCGTTCCTGACATCTCATGAAGACCACAGCACTATGCTGACGAGATGGGTTTTTACTTTCAATTCAAAGAAATTCAAAGCAGTAGTATAAGAAAAAAAGAAAAAGAAAAACCATAATAAACCTAATTCTACAGAGAAGTTCTGCAGTTCCTAGAAAGGACATACCCAACCTGGAAGTTAAGGGCTCTTGCTTACTTTCCATGTTGCTTCAATTTCCTCATTATCTATGTCAGAGTTGACTTTAAACTCCTGTCAGTTGTTTATTAAATACTGTTGTAGTCTTCCAAAAGCACCTAAGATAGAAGCTGGCAGATGCTCCAGCCAGGACCTAAAGTTGACATTTTAATGCCTAAGCCCAGGGTTGTCCATACTACAGGTGAGGCTGAATGCCATAGCAATTTATAGACGCTAGTGATACCACTCTCAGGTTCCTCCTCGTCTCCAAACCTGTAAATGTTTTTGTAAGTATTCCAGGAATCTTTTGAGACACTGGGTCCAGGTACAGCTTCAAACACCCTCCAGATGTGAGCCTCTGCTCTGTAAAATCATTTCCAGACAGCTACCTCCTAGTCATCTCAAATTGAAGCGAGAAACATTTGTGGGAATGGCATGCTCCAGCTCCCCCCGTTACCTTTCCGTGACTTGTTCAGTGAAATTTATGACAAGGAAAAAGGGAAGGCAGGCAGGAGGGAGGGAAATGCATCAGGGAGAAGAAAGGAATATCCTCAACAAGGAAGCAGTGCTGCTTGGGTTGCCAGAAGTCACTGAGCAAATCCATAGCGCAGACAAACCGCTGCCTCAGACCCACTAGAAGGACAGATTCAGAAGTTGGACTTGAAGATCAAAAATGTCTGATCTATAGTTGTTTTAAATGTGCAGCGAGGCACTGAAGGATCATCAGTTTAACTCACGAGCGGCCTCTAGAGAGCCCCTCAGTCATGTTACCAGCACCTACACCCCACATCAGGTAGCTCATAGGTGCCTGTACCTGCAGCTCTCAGTGGACCTTGCATTCAGATGCACAAACCCACATGCAGACGCATACAGATACACATACTTTAAAACAAAATGAAAATATTTTTCAAAATGGACAGTGAGATTCTAGGGCGTTGCTTAAATGTCCAACAAACCAAGCACACTCAAAGTTCTTTGCGAATGTTAATTGGGAGATGTGAGGCTTCCATTCTCACACCTGCCCGGCCAGTAAGCAGCATCCCTCCATGGTCTGTGCTTCAGCTCCTGCCGTGGCTCCCCTCGGTGATGCTCTATAATCTCATCTGGACGCTGAAATAAATCCTCTCCTTCTCAAAGTGACTCAATAGTGGTCTACAACAACAAAAGGAAAACAAACTTAAAAAGGCTACCTTCCTCTTCCTTGACCACTGAGGCTATCTTCCCAGCCTCACCTAGAGGGAGGGGAAACAGAGCTTCCTGGGGTTTCTTTTACAAAGACACCAAGCCTGCTTTGGTAAGTGATTGGCGATCCGGAGCCTGATGTAGGGCATTGTTAGAAAGATGGGCACCACCGCTTACCAGCAAGGCTTCCTTTGTTTCCATATCTTGCTCCCACATTTGTGGTGACAACACTGAAGAATGTTTTCCTCGTCACTGCTCCCTCTCATCCTCTAGACAAGGTGGGGTCCTAGAGATGGGTTATTGATATGGGGCACCGTTCTGCGTGCGGTGAATATGCTTTATCAGCATTGGTAAAGAAGCTGGTTTGGCCTACAGCAGGGCAGAATATCACTATGTGGGAAAGCCAGACTGAACACAGGGAAAAAGCAGGTGGAGTCAGAGAGATGCCAGCAGTTGCAAAGGAATAAGATGGCAGAGCATTACCAGTAGCCCACGGGGCACATAGCAATATACAAATTAATAAAAATGGGTTCATTTAAGTTATAAGAGCTAGTTAATAATAAGCCTTAGCTGATAGGCTAAGCAGTTTGTAATTAATATTAAGCCTCAGAGTGTTTATTTGAGAACTAGCAAGCAGGAAAGAAACCTCCAATTATAGGCTATCCTTAGCATGGGTCCTAGCTATGGGTTATCCCCAGTATGGGTTCTGAATGTGGGTTATTCTAAGTGAGGATCCTAGAGATGGATTATCTCCAGTTTGGGTCCTAGACATGGCTTATTCCCAGTGAGGATCTTAGAGATGGGTTATCCTTAACGTGGGTTCTAGAGATGGTTTATTCCTAGCATAGGTTCTAGAGATGGGTTATTCTTAACTTGGGTTCTAAAGATGGTTTATTCCCAGCATAGGTTCTAGAGATGGGTTATCCTTAGCATTGGTCCTAGACAAGGGTTATCCCCTGTGTGGGCCCTAGAGATGGGTTACCCTTAGCATGGACCCTAGAGATGGAATATCCCCAGCGTGGGTCTTAGAGTTGTGTTGTCCCTAGCGTGGGCCTTGTTAAGTGATCCATTTGAAGTTTGAGTCTGCAACTACATTACTTTACTACCTAACAAAATAAATTTTTTGTCTATGTTCTTTAAAATCATAATTCCTGTTCTATTTAATCTGTCTGTTAATGAGATACACCCATTTTCTCTGCCTATAGTGAGAGTTTGGCTCTCTGAAGTCTAATGCAGTGATTAAAAATAATGTAATTAAGCACAGTCAGATCCTATCAGAAGCAAACAGTGGAGAATGAACTCTTGAGCTTGTGAGCAAGACACATAAGCCCAAAGCTCCTCCAGAATTATCCTGAGGCAGGTAAAGGCATCTGAGCAAGCCAGATCAGTAGCGACTGCCCGGGAATTTGACCTACTGACTTCAGCCAGACTGCTCTAAGAGCCTTAGCTGCTCTTCATGTGTTTGTGAAAATTAGACCTCTTTTGGAACCCTTATGTCCAGGGATAGACTTTGTCTAAAGACCTGTAAAAAAATTAATCCAACTTAAACTCCAACCCAGGATAGTATAAAGGGAGCAGTTTCTATGACCACTCTTTAATATTGTTGTGATTCTCTCTTTACCTTTTGCAAGATAAAGAGTAACATACTTTAATTTACTTTATGCTGCTGACATCTAAGTAGATTTACAGACCAGACTGCTCATTTTCATTGTGTATGAATATGTATGAAGTTTGTACATAGTAGGTGATGAACTATAAATATTCTGCAACATTTTCCACTTGCCTTTTAAATTTCTTTATTATGTAACACAAGATAAGTAATAATAAAGTCAAATCTGTGCATTTAAATAATATGTTTTCCTTTAAGAGTATTTTCCATTCCTTTTAGTTCAAATATCATGCCCTGTCTCCAAATCAGAAGTATATATTTTTCTTCCTGATTTTAATAGCCTTTGTCAGATTTAGATTTGAATGTATATGAAAATAATTTTAATATGTAGAGTTTTTTCAATGTACATTCAATCATCACTAAAACGTCTGTTGACTCTTTCACCCAATTGCTTGCAGTCACTTCTTTAAATTCAAGCCAAACACACACAGGAGAAGATGAGAGAACACAGAACACCTTCAGAGGCTATTTTGTCCCATTCCCTTCTAAATCCTTAGGCTAATATCACACTGTTTTGTTAAATAATATCCACACACGGAAACTCATTTGCAAAATTTTATTAGCTATCCTTATTTGCTTCTTCTCCAGATGAACTTCAGGTTTTATTAGCTGTTCTGACTTGTTTATTCTTCAAAAGAACCTTAAAATCACTAGCAATTTCAGAAGTACTCTGAAATCTAATGGGATTTTATGGACATTTCATTATAAATTAATTTTAAAATGTATTCTTTATAATATTTAGTCTTTCAGGATTTTGATATGCAGCGTACTGTAGTCACTTCTAATTTTTCTGTCCTGTACTAATTTGTATCTCCCACTAGGTCTTGCTAGAATATTACTAAGGAATATAATACAGAAACCTGGTGAACAAGAGAATAGGAGCATATAAATAAACACACACATGTTATACAATTGCACATACCTACGCAAAGGGGAAGATTGGCTCCAGCATCTGAGTCATCTTTCTGTACGGTTTGGTAGTCATGGCTGGTGTGTGGGAAACCTGTTGAGTTTGTACATCTATTTATAGGCATAGTTGGTGTCTTTGCAGAAAATCAAATGGCACACTCGAGGGGGTGAAAATTCTTGCAGTCTGTTCACAAACACATGAGCAGGGCTAGGGAGTCATTGAGGGGAAACCCAGCATGAAGACTCACAGCAGTGGACTTTGTCTTGGTTACTCTTCTCGTTGTGACAAAAACACAAAGCAGTCTGCTTGGAAGGGCTGCTGTCATCTTCTAGGGACATCATGGCAGCAAGCTTGAGGCAGCCTGTCACAGTGCATGCACACTTAGCAAACAGAGTGGTGCGTGCTGGGGCTCAGTGTACTCCTTTCCAGTCTGGAACACCGACCGGTGGAAAGATGCCATCAGCGTTCCAGGTGAGTCTCTCCTCATGGAAGCTTCTCTGAAAAGACGCCTCAGACACACCCACAGGTATACTCACCCAGGGGGACAATGAAGCTCTCCATCACAGAAGTCCTTACCTGAAGGGGCAGGACAAGGGAGGTAAGCTTTACCCAAAGCCCAGGAAGAACCATCGCTGTGAGAGGGGGCTACCTGGACACTGCCGCAGCATGGTGAAGTGGTAAATACACGCCATCACCTCTGCCTGGTTCTTTACTTTGTTCTCCAGCTGCTGGTGCTTCTCGATTGCTGAAGCCAAAAGAAATGGATCTGAGAAGTTCGAATAGTACAGGGCTTTCCTAACTATTATTTTTAACTTCTCAGCAGGTTCATATATTTATATAACAAATATTAGCCATCCTCCCTATCTTATTGCAACAGGTCACCACTCCTAATTCTTCTCAAGTAATGTCACTCCCTGATGACTCAGCATTCAGACACATGAGCCTGTGGGGCCATTCTTAAAACAGATTGTATACTTTCACCACACAACAGCACACGATACACATTAGCTTTCCAAGGGGAGAGAAGGGACACAGCGAGGAAACAATGGACCAAAGCAAAACTGGAAACCATCAAGGCAAACCCCAAATTTTCTATATCCATGTCTGATGTCAAAGTACTCTTTGGATTGCCAACTCCTTTTAGCTTTTGTTGTTGTTGTTTGAGACAGGATTTTTCTGTGTAGTTCCAGGCTGTCCTGTAGACCAGGTTGGCCTTGAACTCAGAGATCTGCCTGCCTCTGCCTCTCAAGTGCTGGGATTAAAGCCACTACCACCTGGTTCTTTTTAACTTTGTTGACTGCAGCTTCTCTTTCTTGGGCTGGTTCCACACCCAGTCTGCAGTTTTCCTTGGCAGGAATCCCATAGTTCTGGCATCTGCAACATCTTGGGGTCTTCAATGAGATTCAGCCTCCACCATCACAGCTTTATACAATGACTTCTCTGGGCCTCCGGCACAGATATCTCTGACACATGCCTGGTCTCAACCACTTTTTTTAGCCACAGAGGGATATTCCACAACCCCCTTCTCTATTCTAAAGCTAGAAGCACATGACTGAATCTGCCAAATGCACCAGCTTGCTCAGTTGGAACTTGGCCCCTGTGTTCAAATACATTTTCATCAGTTTTCTGTTTTCCATGGTTTCCTTCGATGCTTAAGCTTTCTTTAACTCCTTTCACAAGATGGAAACTGAACTGGGTGAGGTCTTGCCCTGAGGTCACCACTCCCTTTATTCCATTTTGCATCAGGGTTGTCTTTAAACTTTGTGTCTCCTTGAGCACTGGCCTTAGCTCCATTACACTTCCTGGTACCCCTTTTCCCCTCAAACTGTACATTTTTTAAAATTTTTCCTTGCTCAGTTTGCACTTTTTCTTTATAGATCTGCACAAAGTGGTCACTAATAACCAGAGGGCTTAGCCAATATTAGGCTATCTTGAAATCTCCTCTACCAGCATCATTAATCTAAATCTCTTTAATCTAGCCTCAGGCAGATTTTTTGGACAAGAACAGAAAGCAGCAACATTCTTTGTCAAAATATCCCAAGAGCAGTCTCTAGACCACGCACTAATACTTTTCCCCTCTAAAACCTCTCGTGCTGTGCTCCTATAACTGCTGTGAGCACTGTCTTCCATATTCCCACAGTGTGAACAGCTTACAGCATTCAACTGCTTCTGTCAACAACACCCTACTCCTTCATGGTAACAACCTCTGTCTTTAACATGCTCTATAGCTTTGAAAAGACACTATGACCATGGCAAGTCTTATAAAAGAAAGCAATAATTGGGGCTTGCTTATGGCTTCAGAGGTCTAGTCCATTATCATCATGACAGGAAGCATAGCAACACACAGGCAGACATGGCGCTGGCTAAGTAATTTAGAGTTCTACCCCCAGATCCACAGGCAGGAGGAGGAAGAGAGAGAGCCACTGGGAATAGTTTGGGCTTCTGAAGCTTCAAGAGCCCAGCCCCACTGACACACTTCCTCCAACAAGGCCCATCTAACCAAACAAGCCACACCTCCTAATCCTTCTCAAGTCGTGCCACTCCTGCTGAGTAAGCATTCGAATATGTGAGCCTATGGGTGCCATTTTTATTCAAACCACAACATTCCTGTACCACTCTCTCACCCCTCTCTTTCTGCATGTGGCCCATTGAGTTTAATTAAGTTTATTGCCAGAGCACAGATGGGAGGTAATTACTGGAGTAGGAGCAACTTCTCCATAGCTGGAGTCCTCTTTAAATCCACTAACTACCAAGAATCCCCCAGAGAGGGTGAGACCCTTTCCGTCATCTGGCTGTACAATCTTTATGGGATACAATGTAATAGTTCAATTTATGTACAATAGCCAAGTGGTATCAATTAGCATATCCATGACCTCAAGTATATATAGTTTCTTTGTGTTGAAAACAGAAAGACACTTTGAGATACACAGTAAGTTATTGTTGACTATCTTGACTACAGTTACCCACTTAATCTGAAGATGTCATTTTCCCTATAAATAACAACACTAAAAAAGACAAAGATGAGGGGCTCCCAAGAGCCAATGAGATATGCCAAAGGGAAATGCATGGTTTTTCAAAGTAATAGAAGACTACATATTTATGAAAGAAAGACACAGTTAGTATCACCATCTCGTTCCCTTTCCATAATTAAGCACCCTGCAGATGCTACGCCAGGCTCTGAAATCCTGCTCACATAGCAAATCTGATTTCTTTGGATGTGTCTTGTTTGAATTAGTTATTTCACACATTAAAAAATGATTTTTAAACTCTATCGCATTCAACAGTTGATATCGCTCTGTGACATCTCCCCTGTGTTTCCTGTTTCAATATTATGTCCACCCAGATCTACCTCTGTCTTCAGTGTGGCTCACCATTTTTATAACTTCAGTGTTCAAACTTTCTCACACTCAATCAACAAGAACTCCATAAGACTAATTTATGGATTACTTTATGCAGTTCTACAGTCTTGAGAATTTTTTCTGCCTTCTGATCCAAGCACGTGTGTCAAGAAATTCACTGCTTTCGTTCTCTGAATTCAGAACTGGTCTGTGGATGCAGCTGGATGACAGAGCTCCAAAACTCTGAGAAAATAAATTGTTGTTGTTAAAGTCGTTCTGTCTCTATACTTCTTTCAGGCAGTCCACCAAACTCTCACACTCTCTTTCCCTCTTAAGCTCATTAGCATCTACACAAACAGATAGGCGTACCATAGGCACTTGCCTTTTCCTGGACTGAATTCATCACCAGGCTAGAGTGAATGCCTTCTTGATTAGGATGTAAATAATTTCCAATATTAGGGGCAAAACCATGTTTAGATTGTAATTTGCTTATAATCTGAGTAATAGGGAAAACAGTAAATCGTAGATTTAAAATAGGATAATAATCACCTAACACATGGAAACTCTCATTGATGAAATGAGATCTAGTAGAGAATATTCAATGTGGTACTTAAGAAACATTCAATGGCTGCGGAGCACTTAAAGAAATATTCAGCATCCTTATCCAGCAAGGAAATGCAAATCAAAACTACTTTAAGCTTTTATGTTCTGCCAGTCAGAACATCCAAGATCAATAAAACAAATGACAACTAAAAAAAAAAGAATACATTCAAGAGGTGTTAACTACTTGTGTTGCCATAATTTTTATATTATATGCATAATGGAAAGTATAATTATGCAGGACAGGGAATAGAGAGGTACATTCAGTGCTCTAGAGTGAGATAGATAATTTGTAAGATATTACACACATTGTTATTCATCTTAATTATGCATGAACTAAAGAAATTGATATGCTAATTTCCTTCAGAGAACCGTGTCTTTCTTCACTGACCGCCAGCAAGGCCTGTGAGAATATTCCCACTCTGGGGCTCTCACAACCGAGCTTCTTCTGCAGGAGACAGGCCACCGTGAGAAGAGTCAGGCTGCCAGGCCATTTCCCCAGATCAAAAGCTATCTGGTTTCAGTTTCAGCAGGAAGTTGATCCAGGGAGAGAGCTTCGAAAGGACTGGTCATCCCAGATGACATCTTTAATGGACCTGGGCTGAACTGAGAAAAAGCTGATCATGACATCTGAGCCATTTTAGAACATGGCAGTCAGAATCATAAGGATGCCACTGAGCCTACGGCAGTCAGAATCATAAGGAGCCTAAACCTGATCTCCACAAACATATCACAACATGCACACGTGTTCCTGTGCAAGGACGTGTACACATATACATGCAAAAATAATAAGATAATTAAATTTAAAAGTGAAAAGGGGGTGAAGAGATGAGGTAGCGGTTAAGAGCACATACTCTTCTTCCAGGGTGCCAGGGCTCCGTTCCCAGCCCCGCATCAGCCGACCCACGAGCACCTGCAACTCTACACTCAGATGACCTGACTCCCTTTTATGACCTGTATAGGTGCTTCATATATATGCACATTCAAATAGTGTTTAATTAAAATTTCTTAAATTTTAAAGAAATAGCACTTTAACCCATGGGGAGAAAGCAATGGAATGTGTATGCTAGGAAAGATTTTCAGTGGAGAAGGTGATTGATTATATTGCCATTAGGAAACCCGCAGACTGTGCCATAAGGGAACACCGACGGTAAAGGGCTTGCCTAACACACACAAGTTTCTAGATTCACGTCACAGTAGCACCAAACATATCTTGCAGCAAACCACAACCAATAAAAATGCAGTTATGGAGCCCAGTCCCAGTGGATACAACTCAAAATGCTCCCACACAAAAAGCTCAAAGATAATTGCAGAAGAGGTGGCAGAGAGATTGTGTGAGAGAGAGCGGGTCAGGAAGCCTGCTGTGAGCTTGCGTCTCACAATGTCAGAAGCTACAGTCAAAGTCTCAGCAACCATGAGAGCCTAAATATGGGCTGAACAAGGATGACATTAGCAGCCATACCACGGTGGACAGGGGAGCACCCACAAGTCCTCAGCTGTATACAGAGAGCTACAGGAGACTAAGGAATGCCGGGAGCTGGAGGTTTCCCCAGGGCAGAGGACATTAACTTGTTATCCAGCAACAAGTGGTCACTGTTGTAAACATACATGGGAGTAACATTATACAGACTGAGCAGCTTATTTTGAGGAATGTGTGTGTGTGTGTGTGTGTGTGTGTGTGTGTGAGAGAGAGAGAGGGGGGGGATATGTAGGTATGTAATAACAATAAATGGAAAAAAGGCCTATGATTTGAAAGAGAACAAACAGGTATATGGAAGTTTGGATTGAGAAAAGGGGAAGGAGGAATGATATAATTATAATCTCAAAAATAAGAGAAAATAGATATCAAATTAGACCTCTCCAATTACAACGGAAATATTGTAGGTATATCAAGTAACAGATGAAATCAACAAACCTTACTTAAAGAGAGAACAGATGAGGAAGGGGAGGGGAGGGGATGGACAAGGAAGGACAAACAATAAGGTAAGTAAGGGCGGGACACTGGCTTCAGCTACCTCCTGAGACAAGCTGGGACCATTTCAATTTAAGAAGTATCAAGTGTTCTTGTGATCGTGCTGTCTCTTTAAGGATGGACTAGCAGGTGTCTGTGTCCCTGTGGCAAAATCCTTATTTAGAATTAGCAAAGAATTGTTGTGAACGCTCTTAGACTCATTGTCTCTGTGCTGTTCTTACAACCACACTTGGCAAACTGCAAACCCAAGTGTCATCAGCCCTGGAAATAACATGGCCTGCGTTCTTCTGCTGTGATAAAATGCCCTGGCAAAATCGTTTAAAGAAGGGAAGGTCTATTTCACTGTTCGAAAGTCTGTCATGGTGAGGGAAGTGGAGGTGGATTGCCAGTCAGGACACAGAGAATCGGGACTGCCTGTGTTCAGCTGGCTTTCTCCATTTCATATGCCCAGGATCCCAGGCCCAAGGACTAGCCTGCCCACAATTAAGGTGAGTCTTAACACATCACTGTCAAGACAGTCCCTCACAGACATCCGCAGAAGATGACCTCAGATAATCCTTCACACATGGTCCTGAAGGCTTGCCTCCAGGGGGCTCCAGATCCTGTCAAATCAATCAGCACTAACCATCACAGTCCCCATCTCCAGCCACTCAGTCTATGCCATCAACAGGGACAAACTCTGCTCAGGTCCTCAGATACCTTTGCCACACAGTAGGACAAAAGGCCCACTCCTGCATACACACATACCCCATACTAAGTTAATATACTCTCAAGACTGCTGCACCCTGTCCCCAAATTTCCCCTACACAATTTCCCTCCCGTGTCTGCCATCCATTTGACCTTTGTCCCAGATAAAGGGTGATTGCTCTACCTCTTATTTCTTAATCCTGATTTTTGTTCTTTGACACTTGATAGTTGAGACTGATACTCAGATAAATCATTACACATCACGTTTATTTTTACAAGTTACTACAAAAATATTTTTAAATAAATTTATCTTTCACCTGGCAAATTCGCTACCTTTACTTATATTCCAAGAGCAGTCCTGTAGCTAAGGCATATAATATCTTGAAAATGAATTGAGCTCTGCATCTGGACCCCACACTCCTGATGAAGTCAGGTCATCATTTCCCTTAAACAGTTCCACAGACTGCGGCCGGTTTCTGAGAAGTACTCTATTAGGAACACAGAAAGGTCACAGGCCAGCCGATGACTTCCGAGTGTAAACTAGTCAGACCTCACCCCGTCAAACCTCAGGCAGTCACAACAGCCACGGCAGACGATGATGAAAGAAACGTATTTTTCTGGAGGAATTGAAGTCATTTATGGAAATGTTTGAATTACGGCTCGGTAAACAGGCACTTGAGAAGAGCAGTGGGCGGGAAGGGCGACACACAGAAAGTCCCGAGGTCCCCAGGGTAGACAATGGGTGCACGTTGTGTCTGTGATCATAAATATATCTGGCACCCATTGAGGCAGTCATCTCCTTCCTGAAAGTGATACTCGGTGCCCCCGTTTTGATAGCTATATTTGTAAATGTCGCTTGTGGCATTTCCTTGAAACATCATTTTAGATGTTTACTAAATTTGAAATTAAATTCACCCGTTACAGCAAATAGTGCGGGTGCTTCTCATGTGATCCCCAGAGCTGACTCTACAGATGGGCTGGACCAGTCAGAGCCGTGTGCATGCGTGTGCGCATGCGTGTTGTGTGTGTTTCTCCTCCACTTTGCTGTATGGAGGCTCAGCGCTACTGAAGGCAAGCCTGTGAGCATACGGGAGTTAAAGCACAGAGGCACATGCAGTCAGCGAGGAATGTGCACAGCAGGGAAGTGCCCTGGCATTCTGTCCTGCAGGCAGCGCCTCTGCCACACCATGACTGCACTAAACGGGTTCCTGGACTCTCCTTCCATTTAATCCTATCAAAAGAGCTCTTCTAATGCTCTATTTCCAGGAGAACCCAAAGGAGTACATAAAACACCTTCAGATTTAATGAAATCTAGACATCAGAGATCTGGGCAGTGCCAATACTTAACTGTGTGGGTGTGTGACATGAAAGTACAAAGGACTACAAGAGAAAAGCAAGATGTCCTAAGGGGGACAGGAGCTAGTAATGGAATATATATATGTCATGCAAGCAGGGTTATGCTTTGGGAGGATGAAGGCAACCAGAAATCAGGAGGGAGGAATGGGGAACATGACGTGCGATTCAACAAGAACCCATTTCTCTGAGTGAACTTTGCACAGTGAAATGAAGGCATCAGAACCATGTGTCTAATTTACCATCTCATCGTTGAATTATGTCTCATTAATGTTGACTAAGTGTCACACAGTACTCCAGGTCCCTGCAGACACTGCTCCAAGAACCAGCTACCAAAAAGAGTTACTATATTTTAAATGAAATTTCTATAACATAACATTAACCATTTAGCACATTCATACAACTGTGTAACCTTTGACCTCAACCAAACTAAACCATTTTACCAACCCAAAAGAAAACTAGGTGCTCAAAAAGCAGGCACTCTTCCTCACACCCAGAGCCTGAAAATCATCAGCCATTCATATCTTTATGTCTCTGTGGAGTTATCCTGTCTGGGTATATCACAGAAATGAAAACACACATGACCATACACAGCATTGTGTTTGCTTCTTTTGCCTGGCATAACGTTTTCAAAATTATTCATTCTTACCTAATAATGACTAATATTCACATATATGAATGTTATATATAATAGATAATAGATAATATAGATATATGCATATATCTTAGTTGTGGTTATCCTGCCATCTGTTATTGGATACTGTGTGTGTGTGTCTCTGTGTGTGTGTGTGTGTGTGTGTGTGTGTGTGTGTGTACGTGTGTGTGTGTGTAGACCAGGGGATAACCTTGGGTCTTATGAACCTTGTTTTTTGAGACAGGATCTCTCACTATGCATGGGGCTCACTGATCGGGTTAGGAACTGGTCTATGAGCCCCGGGATCCATTTGTCCCCCTCTCTAGCACTTCCCACAACATCTGACTATTTCTGTGAGGGCTGGGAATCTGACACAGACCCTCAGTCTCGCACAGTGAGACTTTGCCATGAGCTATCTGCTCAGGCCAGGCTCTTGCCTTGTGGCTGTTATGAATAATACAGTTATACAGAGATTCCTCAATAAGGATTTGCTTGTGTACCTGTTTGGAGGTACAGGTGTAACACAAGGAAGCAAATCACACCAAGAGATAAGAATAAAAACCCAGTGCAGACTGACTTCATCAACCTGGATCAAATCTCAGGGAATCCAATAATAGATGATTTACTCCCAGTGTATTTAAGCCCAGTATGATTTTTAAAAAAAATCGTTTTCTGGTATAATACAATCCCTGTTTACAAGGAAGCATAATTACATTGAAACTCAACTCAGACTCGTGTCATTTCCTCCAATAAGATGGGTTCTAGAGATAGCTTAAGGGCCTAAGGATCTGACCTGGTCTGGGTCATACAGGCAGCATAGAGAGCATCTGGACTGTTTGTCCTGATTGTGGGAGCTTGGGGAGTCTCTGGCTATGAGGTCATTTATGTTCCTAGCCACCTGGTCTTAAGAGCTGGATATGGCCTGGCCCAACAGACAGCATGATCACTAGGATAGCAATCACTTCCAGTTCTCAACTTTAGATGGAAGAACAGGTTTTTCATCTTTCCCCTTAGAAAGACAATCCTGTGTGCTTACCATTGCTAGCTTCTCTGGAGATCTGTTGGAGCACAAGGACCTTCGTGCTATGTGGCCAACACCTGTTGAAGAGTACAGTTTCTGGAAAAACCTGCCTTAAACACATGACAATGCTACATCTAAACACATGACAACAATGCTACATCTAAACACATGACAATGCTACATCTAAACACATGACAATGCTACGTCTAAAACACATGACAATGCTATATCTAAACACATGACAATACTACATCTAAATACATGACAATACTACATCTAAACACATGACAATGCTACAACTAAACACATGAAAACAATGCTATATCTAAACACATGACAACAATGCTACATCTAAACACATGACAATGCTACATCTAAAGTATGACAATGCTACATCTAAACACATGAAATGCTACATCTAAATTTTTGAGGAATAGCCAAAGCATTTTCCACAGTGGCTGCACCAGCACCATCTTATATTCCTTCTAGGAAATATTTTATAGCCTTATCCACACTTGTTTATTTTTCACTTCTACTGCCTTCCATATTAAAACTTTGGAAAAATAAATATTTTTATTGATGGTAAGTATCAGCACCAAAACAAATAAGTTTTATAAACAGCAAGTTCATGCTATGTATTTGATTCTTCCATTCCAGCTATTTAAAAGCTTCAACCATTAGACTCATAGACTTGTACATCTGCATCTCAGACACGTCCTCTAGTGCTCCTTCAAAGAGCTGAAATAATCCCAAGATATATATGAAAACAAACACAAAAATATTTGCCAAAATATTCACTAAGGAAGAATTAGCAAACATTGTTAACGTCTGGGTTTGGCTTTGTTCCTGGTTCATACACGATTGATAGTCTGTGAAGCTGTTCTTCTACATCTGAGCAAGATTCCAGGTCAGCTCTGTGAGGAAGCCGTGTGTCCCTGTATTCTGGCTGTTCTGGTCAGGACGATATTATCCTCTAAATGAAAACCGTAATAAAATAAGAGGCAAGATTAGGTGTGAGCCACAGTGGTTCACTTTTAAAAGCTTCCTTGTTTCAGAAAACGAGAAGAAGCCAATAGTGCATTTTCAGGTAAGATTCCGAAACATGATATTTCTTAGTTTCAAATGTATTTATTTGTTTGTTTGAGATAGGGTGTTATACAGACAAGACTGGCTTCAAACTCATGTTAAAACTGAACTGCCCTTGAACTCCTAATTCACTTGCCTTAACTAACCAAGTGCTGGGATTATAAATGTCCCACCACACATGGCTTGAGCTTCTGAAGTTTCCATCAGGCCTTTCTAGATCAAAGATGGCAGCATGTGATCTGGATTTAGAAATAAAAGTGATCTATTTCCCCCTCTCAGATAGATTCATGGATCCCCGCTAGACTCTTCCTCTCTACCTAAGCTCTCTAAGTCTATGGATTGTAGCTTGGTTATTATTTACTTAACGACTAATATCTGCATATAAGTGATACGTACCATATTTATCTTCTTCAGTAAACCTTATTTAAGATGATTTTTTTCTAGTTTCATCCATTGGCCTGAAAATTTCTTAATATCTTTTTTTTTGACAGGTAAATAATACTCTGTTGTGTAAATGTACCACATTGTCTTTATCTATTCCTCTGTTGAGTGACTTGAGGTTGTTTCCAATTTCTGGCTATTATGAATAGAGCAGCAAGGAGCATGCTTGAGTGAGTCTCTGTGGTAGGGTTGAGCATCCTTTGGATATGTACCCAAGTAGCACAGCTGGATCCAGAGGTGGACTGATTCTCATCTCTCTGAGAAACCACCATACTAATTTCCATAGTGGCTGTACATGTTCGCATTCCCACCAGCAGGATAGAAATGGAAGATCAGGTGGACAGGAGACAGGAGATGGGGTTGAGGGAGGGAATGAAACAAGAGACAGCTAGAATTGAGGGGTGGTATGGAAATTTCTGTGCAGTAGAAATTTCCTAAAATATATAAAGGTGATTCTAATGAAGTCTCCAGATAATGAAGAAGACAGGGTTCCAACCAAACGAAGCCTCCAATACTGGGGCTTTCTTACATCCAACTGAGCTGTTGGCCAAAGGGTTCCCGTGGAAATCCCCAAACAAACCAGGCTGTTTTGGAGATAATAGGTTGCTTTCCAGAAACTGACAGTCACACTACGTTCCTGAAGACAACACTCACAACAACTCATTGAACATGGAGAGGTCAACTTGCTGCCCACCTAGAACCCCCACTCCAATGTTTATTGTCTTTGGTATGAGAAGGTGCTCCACAGGCTACCAAAAGAAAAAATGTAAAGACCAACCCAGCCACAAAACCTTTGATATACATACAATCTGTTGGCCTGCAAAATATGCTAATGCAATGGTGGCACAAAATGTGCGGGGTAATGACCACTCCACAAGATGGAACCTACACCCGACACTGCTTGGGTGACCAAGAACCTAACATTAGACAGCCCAGAGACCTCGGGTAAAACCAAATACTACTTGTCTTTTTTTAAAAAAGTAGTGATAAAATTTCTCCTAATACTATACTCACAGGGCAGTGCTTTAGTCAACCAGCATTAGAAAGGTTTCCTTCTGCCGCAGATGGGAACAGAGACCCACAGCCAGGCACAGAGGGATGTTGCAGAATATTACTTTATAATATGTTACATTTGTTTATGCTGTGAAATATTTGTTTGATGATGCAAGGATGTGCTGAATTCCTTTATGTTGCATTTGTTTAACTCTGTGAAGCTATTTTACTTCGCCTTTTTAAAATACCTGATCAGTCTCATAAAGGGATGAATGGCCAATAACAAGGCAGGAGAAAGGATAGGCAGGGCTGGAATGTAAAAAGAATAAATAGTTGGAGTTAGAGGGCATGTAGGACACCAGAACAGAACCCTTAAAATCAACATGATCAAAACTCATAGGAACTCACAAAGACTAAAGAAGCATGCACAGGGCCTGCACAGGTCTGCACCAGGTCCTTTGTGTATTATGTGTTAAAAATAATCTTAAGAGGAGCCTCTCCGCCGACGCAAATAATTCCAATCAGACCAGATCAGACCAGATAAAAGATGCCCACATTTAATAAATGCAGCACTCCTGGGTAGCACGGGAACATGGAGGGGAAAGACAGAGTTGGGGGAAGTCCACACAAACCCCAAGACCATGTGTTTCTTTTTCTGGCACAAGTCTAAATAGCCTGTGGGAGTGGTCCTGACCCTCCTTGGGGAGGGGTCAGTGCTTGGCAGGCTTCCTGGGGTAGGAATCTGGATCAAGGCAACTCCCAGGGGGAAGGGGCTTAGGATGGATGCCAGGGACTGGAGTGACACTTCCAATCAGTATATATTATAGCTTTCAGCTTAACGGTTTTATGGCACTTCTGAGTGTGTGAGCAAATGCGTCTCTGATTCTCATGCCTTCTCTTGGGCTCTTTTCCTTCTTTGGGTTTGCCTTATCCAACTTTGATGTGATAGTTTTTGTTTTATCTTATATTTTACTTTGATTTTTTTTTGTTTTGGTCTGGATTTGGTTTTTTGAAACAGTGTTTCTTCACCTCACAATTCTCCTGCCTCTACGTCTAGAATACTAGGATTGTAAGTAAGAACTACACTGTAAGGCAACACTGACCTTTTACTCCGACATTTTAAATTTATGTCAGAAAACTTTGATGGTCTTGTGTGTTAAAAGATTCCTAGAGCATATATCAGAACTGTTATATTAGTGGAATTATCTGGTCCCATGAGAACAAGAGGCTTCTAATACCATCATCTGAACAAACTGGATCAATGTGAAAAGTTAAATTGTTAACTATTGCGATAAGCTATTTTGCTTTTCCCCCTCTTTTCTCAGGCAGTGATTGGCAACTTGTCCTCCAGATTATGGGTTCCCTGTATGCCCACAGTAGCATGACTTTTGATTGGACTTGTAATAGTCATATTCTTTTTTTTCTTTTTGGTTTTTCGAGACAGGGTTTCTCTGTGGCTTTGGAGCCTGCGCTGGAACTAGCTATTGTAGACCAGGCTGGTCTCAAACTCACAAAGATCCGCCTGCCTCTGCCTCCCAAGTGCTTGGATTAAAGGCGTGCGCCACCACCGCCCAGCTAACAGTCATATTCTTAAGACACAGTTTGTACTAGTATAATGGCTCCTCAGGCAAAAGCACTTGCAGAACACAAGCCTGTTGAGCTGAGTTCAATCACCAGCATTCACTTAAAGGCAGAAGAGAGCAGATGCCACAAAAGCTGACCTGCATAGCATCTCACACACACACACACACACATACACTCACATGCACAAACACACTCACATGCGTGCACACACACACACATACACACACATGCACACACTCACATGCACACACACACACTAAATATTTTTAAAACATAGGTTAATAAAAATGACCTACAATCTAAACTTACTCACAAATTAAATTTACCCTTTTTTGTAATTCTGTTTTACCTAAGATAACTGAGTTATCAAACTGAAGGGCGACTGTGGAGGCCCAAAAATTATGAGCCTATTTCCATGTTGATTGAAGGTCAGAGA
Organism: Dicrostonyx torquatus; assembly: GCA_028555095.1. Lineage (NCBI taxonomy): Eukaryota > Metazoa > Chordata > Mammalia > Rodentia > Cricetidae > Dicrostonyx > Dicrostonyx torquatus. The sequence goes on along the minus strand of JAQHUG010000485.1, from coordinate 59,096 downwards.
GCTGGTAGTTGTTTCTATTTCTTTCAAAGTTATTGTGCTTCTACCTCAGACAAAGATCCCACCTAGTTGTAAATCAGAGAGTTCTGCTCTCTCAAAGTTATTGTCAACAGGTGTAGTTAATTGCCAGACCTTGTGCTCCAGGAATAGAGAAACAAATCTGCTCCTACCTCAAACAAAAGTCTAAGGATCCAACTAAGTTCCAGTTCCCTTTATGGAGATAACTTAGGATTCCATCCAGGGAGTGGTTTGCCTACGTAGTGTTTTGGTCTAGGGCGTGAGCATGACTTGGTGACTTATTTTGTTCTAGAAACAGAATGTTTAACTATGAATGTAGCCAGTGACTTTCAATTGGTATGTTTCTTGTATCATGTTAATGTAGTCTTTTGTCTTACTCCTACCTTTTAGGGTCAGCAGTTGGAAATTAAATGTGGGTGAATTTCAGTACTCACTGGAAATTCCCTCCCAATACTATCTAATATATTTTTCCATTTTATTATTTTCATTATTTTCATTCACACCTTCATATTCTTTATCATATTTACTATATTTCTAATCTTACCCTAGCAAGAGGTATTTCTGTCGAGGCTGGAGCCCAACAGGTGACACTCATGCTGGTGATATCTCTTTGGGTTCTGAACGTCTCCAGAGATGGTCTTCCCTAGCCTTTCCCTGCCTCTGCCCATATCAATTTCTGACTATTTCCAAGAGTTCATCTCCTTTCTCGTGCCCTGTCTCTGTCCCAGATAAATTAAAAAAAAAATAAAGGCAAAACCTCAAGCAAGAGAGAAGGCAAGCCATTTTGCTAATGAACAGCCATCTTTAGTGGTCAACATACAAGTCCTTTTTCCTACCTTTATCTTCAAACTTTCCTTTGCTGGAAAATAAAGTAACTACAATGAGAAACAGCCACTTTAAGAAAGAAAAGGAATGTGTCAAAGCTCCACTCCCGATGCTTCTCTCTCTTGCTTTCTGAAGTCTTTGGTTAAACACGTTTCTCTAGTTAAAGCTGGACATTTGCAGAGGTAATTTTCCATAAAAGTGTGTGATCAGAAACTGAATTCTGAAAGCAAATAAAAGCTAGGCATACATTAAGGAAAGTTTATGCTTCCTAAAAGCTAACATTTGTTAAACAATTTCTGTATGCAATGCCTCTCAGATCTGCAACTTCACTGTAGGATCTAGAGTCTCTTAAAAATTTTACATGTATTTTTCTCGATTAACTGCTGCATATAAAATGTCTAATCTACTAAAGGAAACTGTGCAAGGTGGAAGAATCTAGGGAGATCAAGTGGAGCATCTCCCTTCTCCTACCTGGATCTACAATGAGATTCTAGGGGGCACAGCAGAACCTTTCCAGCTTAGCTCCCTTTGAAAACCCAGATTAACATGTCTCACTCTACCAAGAAAAAAAAGAACATAGTTTAACTAAATGTTATAAGATCTAGAAGATTATAGACCTACACTTATACCTCAAACTTAAACCATAGACCATTAATTCCATTTGCCAAAGGTGCCCACCCCAATCAACTTATCTAGGTCAAACATGCATTAATTCCTATAATTCAGCTGCCCTCCAAATGTTCATTCCTGCTGACCCACCTTTGAATAGTGTTCTAGTTTCATTTTTGTTGCCCTGTAAAACAGCCTGGCCAAAGCAATTCAAGGGAGAAAGGGCTTAGTTTACCTCCTAATCCCAGGTTACGGGGAGCTTGCGATAGCTAGTCACATCACATCCAGTCAGGAGCAGAGTGTGGCCTTGTGTGTGCTACTCATTGCTGGTACTCAGCTAGATTTCTCCAGTCCACAGTTCAGGACCCCATGCCCAGGGAATGGTACCACCTACAGAGGACTGGGTCTTCCCATAGTAAGACAATCCTTCATTGAGACTCTCTTCCAGGGTACATTAGGTTGTGTCAAGTTGACAATTAAAGCTTACCATCACGGAGAGTCAGTTTTATAAAGGGTTTAGGGGACATTCCTAGAATAGAAATATAATATATATGTGTGTGTGTGTGTGTGTGTGTGTGTATTAAAATAATTACAATTAAACAAAACACTCTCTAACCTAATAGCTAACATATACTTGGAGAGACAGAGACTGACAACATAATCTATGTTGTCCTATAACAGTGTATATATATATATATATATATATATATATATATATATTCTTAATTTTTAAAAATGTTATTGCATTAAACATTCTACATTGAAAACTCTTTTAGCTCAACTTTCTAATGAATCGGTCATAAAATAGCTCCACATGTCACAATATGCTGTATTAGTCACTTTGGCTTCCCTGGGACCAAAATACAGGACAGAATACTTGAAACAATTCAAGCCTAGGTTAAGCAACTGACTCATGGTCTCAGAGTCTGCCATGGTGAGGACAGCACCCCAGCAGCGCAGTGGAGGATCACATGGCAAACAGATGAGAAGTAGACACAGCAGCCTTCAAAAAAGCACCACCACCTAGGGACAAGGTGTTTAAAAACAAGAGCTAGGAGAGCATTTTGAGGTAAACTATATGCTATGATTGTAACGGTAAAAGTGAAATTGCTGCAGGATCCCCAAGTGGCTGTAGAGGGCCATGAGTCCCAGGCAGGGAGCCGCGTGGTGGGTGAGGGTCCTCGATGGGGCATCCAGGCTCACGAGAAGAGACAGAGCAAGACGATGCCCACAAATAAGCAGGAGGCAGTCTTGAGAATCTACCACCCCAGTTCCTTTAACCTGTGGTGCCTAACCTCCTGCCTTTTTATTATAGAGATGGGAATGTAATGATCTGTCCTGTCCCTTTAATAGAAAAGCCCCACCCACTCCCTCTCCCACCACCACCACCACCACCCCATCTGCTGAGGCAGGCAGATCTTCCTTCCTGCTTGGAGCCTGACTCTCTTCCTTTTCCGTCTCTCCCTGGAAGAGGCAGCTTCTGCCTCTCTCCCCACTTCTCCCCTTCCCCTGCTTCTCTCTCTCTCTCTCTCTCTCTCTCTCTCTCTCTCTCTCTCTCTCTCTCTCTCTCTCTGTCTGTCTCTCTGTCTCTCCCTCTCTCTCTCTGCCTCTCTGCTCTTCTCCCCTTCTCCCTTTCCCTTCCATACCCCACCGAATAAATACCCAACCTCACTCTGCATGGCGTGCCTATCCATGTCTCTGTCCCTCACCTGCTGCTGTATGGCTCCCTGCCCAGGACTAGCCTCCTTCGGAGACCTGCGGCATGATTTCATGGCCTGCTACCTGCTGCAGCCACTCAGGAACCTGCAGCATTTTTACTAATCCATTACAATGATTATATATTTAACCAATAGTCTGATAAAGACCAGCAGATAGTTGAGTTGGTAAAAAGAAAAATGACACTATATCACATGGTATGGACAAATGTTTTATCAGGATTCAAGAAATGTGTTGGAAGAACTGAGTTCCCATGTGCCTGACGGTGGTGGAGACAGCTGACACAGAGGAACCCACTCAGCAATGTGCAAAACCGTCATCACATAACTGCCACGGCACAGCTCTGCCTTGTTCCCAACAATCCCAGTTCACCACGCAAGGGAAATGGCTTTTAAAGGGTGAGAAATTAAAGTGGTAAGCTCTTTTTCTTGGAGTTCTCTGTATGTTTTGTTTTGTTTACTATATAATATTATCAATTGTCCCAACAACACAGTAAATTAGAAGTGACAGGATATTAATGAGCGGCCACTCTAAATGATTGATTGGTGTCAAAAGAAAAGAGCAAATGAATAAATAAACAAAACTGCCTTCCAATATATTTTTCTACTATTAACTAACAATCTCATTTTACCGACCACCATCAACTGTTTCAGCTCCATGTGCTTAATTTGACATTTATAATTCATGCACTTTTATTATTTAATTTACAACTTGGTTTTTGTTTGATAATGATAAAAGAGCTGGAGCATGAGGAGTTACAAGGTTTGTGGCTGTACTTCTTTAAAGGGTGGCAGGATGTTTAAAGCAGTACTGGCAACCAGTGTTATCGGGTGACTACTCAGGATGGGCGGGAGAGATGGCTCAGGATTAACAATATGTGCTGCTTTCGCAGATGACCTGAGTTAGTTCCCAACATGCATGTCTGATGGATAACAACCTCCTGTACACCTCCAGCTACAGGGGGTCTGATGCCTCCTGCTTCTAAGGACACCTGCACTCATATTTATAGACACATACACATAATTAGAAATAAAATCCTTAAGAAAATATTTATGATTGAAGAACACTGGGAAACAATGGAGAAATCACTTACTTATAAGTCGGAAGCAATCAAAGCAATGGTGCTGCACATTTGATTACAGAATTTATCGATACCTGTCTATCCTTCCCCTGAGCTCACAAATGACCTGTTGCTCATCTGTCCCTTTGCTATTTGATATATGTCACGTGAAACTCCCAATCAGTTTTTAAAGGTGAAAAGTCAGTCAATCACAGTGTCTGCCATGCAGTGTCCTAAGAGAGCACACTCGGTCGCAGCATCTGCCTTGTAGATTCACGCAGTGTCCTAAGAGAGCACGCTCGGTCACAGCATCTGCCTTGCAAATTTATGCAGTGTCCTAAGAGAGCACGCTCGGTCGCAGCAACTGCCTTGCAGATTCATGCAGTGTCCAAAGAGAGGACTGCTTTGTTGAGGGGAAAACCTGGTATCAGAAGGAGTGTTTGGACTTTGGACTGCATAAAACTAGGGGAAAGACCAAAAGAGCAGAAAGAAAAGCAAGAGACAGAAGAGAACACTGCTGGGAGACGTATGGACAAACTTTGGTCATAAAACTGATGAAGACGATGAAACAATGAGTAACTATAGGGGTTTCAATTCAGAGGGAAAATTCCAGAGCAATAGACCTGAGAAGCCCCTCTGCCATTACCCACTGAGTTTGGTTTCTTCACCTCCTGTATACAACACCTTTCGCTGATGTCTTCAGAACATTTCCTTCTCCCCATGGTCTCTGAAGATGATGTCAGTGTTGTGGAATATTATTTTAAGATGTGTTACATTTGTTTATGCTGTGGAACATTGGTTTTAATGATGCAAAGATGTGTTGCATTCTTTTATGATGCGTTTGTTCAACTCTGTGAAGATGTGTTACTTTGCCTGTCTGAAATCCCTGACTGGTCTAATAAAGAGCTGAACAGTCAATAGCTGGGCAGAGAGGGGAATATGCAAGGCTGGCAGGCAGAGGGAATAAATAGGAGGAGAACTATGAGGTGAGGGAGATGAAGAAGGAGCCAGTCACCCAGCCACACAACCAGACACGGAATAAGAAGGAAAGAAGAGCCAGGCGGTGGTGGCGCGCCTTTAATCCCAGCACTTGAGAGGCAGAGGCAGTCAGGTCTCAGCGAGTTTGAGGCCAGCATGGTCGACAAAGTAAGTTCCAGGACATCTGGTACTGTTACACAGAGAATCTCTGTTTTGCAAAAAAAAAAAAAAAATAGATATGCAGAAATAGAGCAATATAAAAGCCCAGATGCAAAAGGTTAATGGGATAATCTAAATTAAGAAGAAAAAAAAGCTGACTAGAAATAAGCCAAGCTGAGGCCGGAGGCTGGGCATTTATAAGTAAAAATAAACCTCCTCTGTGTGATTTATTTGGGAGCGAGGGCCTCCAAATGAGGAAAGAGTTAAAAGCAAAAACAAAAACCAAAAAACCAAGAACTACAGATCAGCCTTTATTCAGCTTTCCCAGATCCTCCAGGGCTGGCCCCAGCAGAAGCACAACTAAGGAAAAAGAACGGGTAAGGGCAAAGTGGGGAGATGGGGGAGAGAGAGGCCAGTGTGTGTTATTCACTGTTCCATCTAGTAGCTACTTGGTGACCAAGTCCAGTGGGGTCATTTATACCAACATTCATAATGGGTTATTTGGCCATCCCTTCTCACCGATATTTTGAATAACTGTGAAGATGTGCCTGGCATTTTGCAAGCTAAAATCTTAGAATTTTCAAAATTGTGTTTCGCATGTCTGTGGTTCTTCCTGTGGGATTTCACCTTTCACACATGAAAGGTTTTGCTTTTACAAATATCTAAGGATAGCAAACAATGATTTTTTTGAAAGGCAGGAGATTTAGAGAGGGTCCAAAGGGTTCATGACAGGGTGTTGGCTCCTCCTGGCAATAACAGTGTGAAAAACTTCAGCAATAAAAGGTTTGCGCCTGCCCTGGTAGAAGAGGACTGTGCTCATAAAATCTCCCACTCGTGTGTTATTGTTTTTTACTCTAGAGTAAGAAAAGCAATTGCTATAGCAGATTAGCATGCAAAGGTCATCTCCAGTCCAGGCCCCATCATGTGACCTCTGTATTGAGGGAGAAGCAGAAAAGGGGAAGGGAAAACCATACTGGAAGGGTGGTCACTGAAGAGCTGGTGGCCTGGAAAACGACTACCCCACCAGGACCAGCAGTCTCTTGACTTAAATCACAGAGTAAAATGTGCCTCTCAGGCCAGCTGCTGCCAAGTCTGTGATCTGGATGCTTCTAGGACGCTACACATGGTTCTCAGAATTTTAATTCCTTTAGGGAGTGGAAATGCACAGGAGAAAGAAACATGAGTTGACATTCGGGAGAACAAAGAGCTTATGAACAAACTCTATGAAGCTAATGGTCCTTGTTTCAGACTACGCATTTGCTCTGTATCTTTGTTCCCACAGCTGATGCTGTGAACCTGCACGTGCGCCCCTGCGATGCGCCCCCACACATGCGCTCCTGCGATGCGCCCCCACACATGCGCTCCTGCATATGCACCACTGCAGCACACAGAGACTGGGCATGAAGGAAGACCGCCAGTCTACGAGTGTCCTGAACGGAGCCTGCGGTATACGTGAACAACATGAGAGTTCCTAGCGCTGAGTCCACATACTCTCTCCAAACAGCACAGACAAGACGGGAGCCTCAGCAGACAGCTGGCAATGAAAAATGAAGAGTAAGGGAAGATTTCCATGATGAGCCTCAGCTTCTGCTGGCTGCTGGTAACCTACAGGCTTTGAGTAAGGATTTCACTGGCCAGTGAGGAAGATGGTTCCGCGAGGAAAAGGCATTTACTGCCAAGCCTGAGAACCCAGGTTCAGTCCTTAGGCCCCTCATGGTAGGAAGAGAAAATAGACACCAAGAAGATGTCCTTTGATCTCCACAGGTATACTATGGCAAGCACGTACACACACACACACACACACACACACACACACACATATAATTTTAAAAAACTGAGGATTTTGAGTATGTGGTATGATTATTGAGACAGAGGCTAATATGTCTAAATATCTTAGTAGCTCTTGCATCTAATGTACTTGTGGATTCCTATTGAATTTAAAATATTCAAATTCTCAGTTCTTATGTTCCTTATTTAGATTTCTGTTGCTTAAGCCCATCCCAATCTAGTTACATATCAGTTTCCTTTGAAGTCTCTGACAAGTTTCTAAAATAGCATCCATTGCTGGCAATATTGTTTATTACACCTGATACCTTGTAACAGAAAATATACTTTATATGACACAAATCAGGCAATCAGAAACCCATTTTTAATGTCCCGTTTGTCTGTTTTACAGAAAATTATCATCATTACCTATTCAGGAGACTTCGGTCATCTATGTACTTGGCTGTCTACTCAAAGTACTTTTCATTAAGCATAAAAATGAAGCAAGCCACCATTCATCTTTTAATCTGAGTTTGTGGGTTATATTCAACACATCTGGATGAGAACCACACAGGTGCTCAGTGACACTGGCTCCACATCTTTTGCTGGGTTACCAAGATTATCCTGTTCCTTTGCTGCTTCCTCTACAATATAGGATTCTCACGAATGTTACATCCTTCAACATCTATGATCCTTGAGCTCAAGCCCATGCTTACATACACACACATACACACACCTTGACCATATCCCCAAATCTGTTTATTTCAATAGCTTTGCTGATTTTCACAACTATGCTCTGTGTATTTGTCTTCATGCAGTGACTTATGCAACTTATTTTTCTGTTGTTGGCAATAAATACCAAAAGCAATTTATACATGAAGAGTCTATTTTGACTTGTGGTTCTAGAGAAATGTAAGTATACTGTGGTAAAAGGCTTGGCAGCAAGTGACAGGCACAGCAGCTGGAAGAGTAAGCTGAGAGCTTACATCTTCAAATGCTAATCAAAGAAAAAAGAACTGGAAGAGGGATGAGGCTATAGACTCTTAAATCCTGCTGCCAGTGACAAAGGTTTTCCAGCAAGACCACACCTCCTAAGCCTCCCAAATAACACCCATGGCTGGACCAAGAACTCAAGTATCCAACTCTACAGGGAACATTTCTCATTCACAAACCAGTGTAGCTATTGCCACACTATTATGAGTCTTTCTCTGTCCCACCAGACAGCTCCCAAATATCATGGAGATTTCATAGTAATAAGTCGGCCTACAGCTTAGGCTTGCTCCTAACTAGCTCTTTTTTGTATATTTTTATTAAAATTTTACTTTTCATTTTACATACCAAGCCCCCCTCCTTTCCCTTCTCTCGCTCCCCCACCTTACCCCATCAACTTCTCAGAGGGAATAAGACCTTCCTTGGGGAGTTAACAAGGTCTGGCATACCAAGTTGAGGCAGGACTAAGCGCCCCACCATCAAGACTGAGCAAGGTATCCCACCATAGGGAATGGGCTCCAAAAAGCCAATTCATGCACCTGGTGCCACTGCCAGGACACACTCCCCAACAGACCAAGC
>JAQHUG010000485.1:29569-40926 GCA_028555095.1 Dicrostonyx torquatus | reverse complement strand
AGGGGAAACCTGGGCCTCAGACCAATGGGAGCCTTGCCCCGGTACACTCTGGAGTGTGGTGCTCAGAAAGGCCGGAACCGATGTCCCAGCCCTGCCCTGCAGGCCAAATCCTGCGGGGAATCGGGGTCGCGCCAAAGCTGAGCCTTGCCCAGGGACCCTCTGGACTGTGGGACACAGCAATGCTGGGCAGGGTTTTTATTTTTTTAATAAAAGAAAACAAACTATCTTTTTTTCATTTTACATACCAATCCCAGTTCCCACTTTCTCCCCTCCTACCATTCCCTCCACCTTCCCCGCCACCCCACCCCCATCACGTACTCCTCAAAGAGGGTAAGGCACATTGCTTTGACAAAAGATCAAGGCTCTCTGTACTAGATCTAAGCTGAACAAGATGTTCATCCAAAAAGAATGAGTTCCAAAAAACCAATACAAGCAATAGGGATAAATATGGTGTCACTGCCTGTGGCCCCACAGTCAACCAAGCCATACAACTATCACCCACATTCAGAGGGTCTATTTCCATCCATTTGCATCCAAATTTCAAGATGTCATTATTTTTTACTAATAAGTAGTACTACATTGTGTAAATGTACCACATTTTCTTTATCCACTCTTCAGTTGAGGGACATCTAGGTTGTTTCCAGGTTCTGGCTATGACAAACAAAGTTGCTATGAACATAGTTGAGCATGTGTCCTTGTAGTATGAATCAGCAGCCTTTGGGTATATGCTGGGTCCTGAGGTAGAGTGATCCCAATTTTCTGAGAGACCACCATACTGATTTCCAGAGTGGCTGTACAAGTTTGCACTCCCACCAGCAAGGGAGGACTGTTCCCCTTACTCCACATCCTCTCCAGCTATTATTAATGTTTTTGATATTAGCCATTCTGACTGGTATAAGATGATATCTCAGAGTTGTTTTGATTTGCATTTCCCTGATGGCTAAAGATGTTGAACATTTCCTTAAGTGTCTTTCCAGCCATTTGAAATTCTTATGTTGAGAATTCTCTGTTTAGATCTGTTTTAATTGGATCATTTGGAATTTTGATGTATACTTTCTTGAGCTCTTTATATATTTTGGATATCACTCCTCTGTCTGATGTGGGGTTGGTGAAGATCTTTTCCCATTCAGTATGCTGCTTTTTTGTCTTATTGACTGTACCTTTTGCTTTACATAAGCTTCTCAGTTTCAGGAGGTTCCATTTATTCATTGTTGCTCTCAGTGTCTGTGCTACTGGAGTTATATTTAGGAAGTGGATTCCTGTGCCCATGAATTGATGACTACTTCCCACTTTATCTTCTATAAGTTCAGTGTGGTCAAATTTATATTGAGGTCTTGAATCCATTTGGAATGAGTTTTATACATGGGGATAGATATGAGTTTATTTTCATTCTTCTACATGTTGACATCCATGATACCAGTATCATTTGTTGAAGATGTTATATTCTTTTTTATTGTATAATTATAGATTCTTTGTCAAAAATCAGGTGTTCACAGGTGTGTGGATTAATATCCAGGTCTTCAATTCGGTTCCATTGGTCAACCTGTCTGTTATTATGCCAAAACAAAACTGTTTTCATTACTGTAGCTCTATAATAGAGCTTGATATCAGAGATGGTGATGCCTCTGGAAGTTCCTTTATTGTGCAAGATTGTTTGGGTTATCCTGGGATTTTTGTTTTTCTATATGAAGTTGAGTATTGTTTTTTCAAGATCTGTGAAGAATTGTGTTGGAATTTTGATGGAGATTGCATTGAATCTATAGATTGCTTTTGGTAGGATTGCCATTTTTATTATGTTGATCCTACCTGTCCAAGAGCGTGGGAAATCTTTCCATTTTCTGAGATCTTCTTCAATTTCTTTCTTCAAAGATTTAAAGTTCTTGTCGAACAGGTCTTTCACTTCTTAGGTTAGTGTTACCCCAAGATATTTTATGTTGTTTGTGGCTATTGTAAAGGGTGATATTTCTCTGATTTCTTTTTTAGCTTCTTTACCATTTGTATATAGGAGGGATACTTTTTTTTAGTTGATCTTGTATCCTGCCACATTACTGAAGGTATTTATCAGCTGTAGGGGTTCCCTGGTAGAGTTTTTTGGGTCACTTATGTATATTATCATATCATCTACAAAGAGCAAAAGTTTGACTTCTTCCTTTCCAACTTGATCTCCTTTGTTGTCTTATTGCTCTAGCTAGAACTTCAAGAACTATGTTGAATAGATATGGAGAGACTGGACAACCTTGTCTTGTTTCTGAGTTTAGTGGAATTGCTTTGAATTTCTCTCCATTTAGTTTGATGTTGGCTGTCGGCTTACTCTATATTGCTTTTTTATGTTTAGATACATTCCTTGTACCCCTGATCTCTCCAAGACCTTTATCATAAAGGGATGTTAGATTTTGTCAAATGTTTTTTCAGCATCTAATAAAATGATCATATGGTTTTTTTTTTTAGTTTATTTATATGTTGGATTACATTGATAGATTTTCATATGTTGAACAATTCCTGCATCTCGGGATGAAATCAACTTGATCGTGGTGGATTTTTTTATATGTTCTTGGATTCGGTTTTCCAGTGTTTTATTGAGTATTTTTGCATCATGCTCATGAAGGAGATTGGTCTATAATTCTCTTTCTTGGTTGAATCTTTGTGTGGTTTCAGTATCAGGATTCCCATAGCTTCGTAAAAGGAGTTTGGCAAAGTTCCTTCTGTTTCTATTATGTGGAACTTAATAGCTCATCTTGGAAGTTTTGGTAGAATTCTACACTGAAACCGTCCAGCCTTGGGCATTTTTCGTTGGGAGACTTTTGATGACTGCTTGTATTTCCTTGCAGATTATAGGTCTATTTAAGTTGTTTAGCTGGTCTTGATTTAGTTTTGGTAGGTGGTACCTATCCAGAAAATTGTCCATTTCTTTTACATTTTCCACTTTTGCAGAAACAGGTTTTTGTAGTATAACCTAATAATTCTCTGGACTTCCTCCGTGTCTATTGTTATGCCTTTTCATTTCTGATTTTGTTAATTTGGATGTTCTCTCTTCACCTTTTGAATAGTTTGGATAAGAGTTCATCTATCTTGTTGACTTTCTCAAAGAACCATTCTTTGTTTCATTGATTCTTTGTATTATTTTGTTTCTATCTTATTGATTTCAGCCCTCAATTTGATTATTTTCTGTCATCTGCTCCTCCTGAGTCTGCTTCTTTTTGTTCTATAACTTTCAGGTGTGCTGTTAAGTCGCTAGTTTGAGATTTCTCCACTTTCTTTATGTAGGCACTTAGTGCTATGAACTTTTGCTTAGCACCTGCTGTCATAGTATCCCATAGGTCTGGATACATTGTGCCTTCATTTTCATTGAATTCTAGGAAGTCTTTAATTTCTTTCTTTATTTCTTCCTTGACCCAGGGGTGGTTCAGTTGAGCACTGTTCATTTTCCATAAGTTTGTAGGCTTTCTACAATTAGTGGTATTGTTAAATTCTGACTTTAAACCATGGTAATTTGATAAGATAGAGGGGGTTATTCCAATTATTTTGGATCTATTCAAGTTTGCTTTGATACCAAGTATGTGGTCAGTTTTAGAGAAGGCTCCATGAGGTGCTGAGAGGAAGGTATACTCTTCTACGTTTGGGTGGAATGTTCTGTAAATGTTAGTTAAGTCTACTTGAGCCATGACATCTGTTAGTTCTCTCATTTCTCTGTTAAATTTCTGTCTTATCAACTTGTCCATTGGGGAGAGTGGGGTATTGACATCTCCTACTCTTAGTGCATGGGATTTAATGTGCAATTTAAGCATTATTTTTTTTTACATATGTGGGTGATCTTGTATTTGGGGCATAGATATTCAGGATTGAGACTTCATCTTGATGGATTTTCCCTGTAATGAGTATAAAATGTCCTTCTCCATCTCTTCTGATTGATTTTAGCTTGAAATCTATTTGGTTAGATATTAGGATAACTACACCAGCTTGTTTCTTAGACCCTTAGATTGGAAAAACTCTGAGGTAATGTCTGTCTTTAAGGTTGAAGTGTGTTTCACATATGTGTGTATGTGTGTGTGTGTGTGTTATATAACAAAAGATGGATCCTGCTTTTATATCCATTCTATTAGCCTGCATCTTTTTATAGGTAAGTTGAGTCCATTGCTATTAAGAGATATTAATAACCAGTGATTGTTAATTCCTGTTATTTTTTGGCAGAGTGTTTATGTGTTTGGGGTTTTCTAGTTTGAGGTTATCTGTTGGCTGTGTTTTTGTGGGTGCAGTTAGCTTCCTTGAGTTAGAGTTTTCCTTCTAGTACTTTCTGTAGGTCTTGATTTGTGGATATGTATTGCTTAAATCTGGTTTTGTCATGGAATATCTTGTTTTCTCCATTGATGGTGATTGAAAGCTTTGCTGAGTATAGTAGTCTGGGCTTGTACCTGTGGTCTCTTAGTGTCTGCAGTACATCTTCCCAGGACTTTCTGGCTTTCATGGTTTCCATTAAGAAGTCAGGTGTAATTCTGATAGGTCTGCCTTTATATGTTACTTGGTCTTTTTCCTTTGCAGCTCTTAACATCCTTTCCTTATTCTGTGTGTTTTGTGTTTTGGTTATTATATGGTAAGTATACCTTTTTTTGGTTCAATCTACTTGGTGTTCTGTAAGCTTCTTGTACCTTCATAGGGATATCCTTCTTTAGGTTGGGAAAATTTTCTCCTATGATTTTGTTGAATATATTTTCTATACCTTTGAGCTGGAGTTCTTCTCTTTCTTCTATCCCTATTATTCTTAGGTTTGGACTTTCCATGTTGTCCCAGATTTCCTGGATGTTTTGTGATAAGAATTTGTTGGGTTTAACATTTTATTTGACCAAGGAATCTATTTCCTTCTTGTTCTTGTTCTTCTTCTTCTTGTTCTTCTTCTTCTTCTTCTTCTTCTTCTTCTTCTTCTTCTTCTTCTTCTTCCTTTTCTTCTTCTTGTTTTGTTTTTCAAGGCAGGGTTTCTCTGTAGCTTTGGAGCCTATCTTGGAACTAGCTCTTATAGACCAGGCTGGCCTTGAACTCACAGAGATCTGCCTGCCTCTGCCTCCCAAGTGCTGAGATTAAAGGCATGCGCCACCACTGCCCGGCTTCTCTATAGTATCTTCAACACCTGAGCTTCTCTTCCATCTCTTGTATTCTGTTGGTTATGCTTGCTTATGTAGTTTCTGTTCAATTACCCAGATTTTCCATTTCCATAATTCCTTCAATTTGTTTTCTTTATTGCCTCTATTTCAATCTTCAAGTCTTGAACTTTTTGAACTGTTTGTTTCACCTGTTTGATTTTTTCCTTTGTTTTCTTGGATTTGTTTAAGAGATTTATTGATTTCTTCCAATATTTTGTTTGTCTTTTCCTCCATTTCTTTAAGGGAATTGTTTATTTCCTCTTTAAAGGTATCAATCATCTGCATAAAGTTTTGTTTAAAATCATTTTCTTCTGCTTCTTCTGGGTTAGGAAGATCAAGTCTTCCTGTTGTATGACCACTGGAATCTATGTTGCTTTTTAGGTTGTTGAATTCCTGCATTGATGCCTACCCATCTCTTCCTCCAATTTGAGCAGGTAGTGTCTTTATCTCTTGGTTCAATCCTTGCAGTGGCTATCTGTGTCTTTGTCTGCTCTGTACTGTCATGATCTGTGTTTCACGGAGCCACTGAGGTCTCTCTTGATCCACTCTGTGCAGTCACAGCCTGTGCTTCAGAGTTTCTCTCTGGGTCCTTCTCTGTGTAGTCACAGCCTGTACTTCAGAGTTCCTCTGAGGTCATGGAGGTTAGGAGGGTTTGGGGGTTGAGTAGGACTTGTAGCTTACAGGGTCCAAGGGATGGAATGGTGGTGTTGGAGGAGCCTACCTGCAGGAAGCTTGCCTGCTGGCTGGCTATAGAAGCTGAGGCAGATAAAGGAGGGGTCTGGCATTTTGCCCCAGTATGGAGAACCTAGAGAATGGGTGCCCCTCTGGATGGTATGAAGTTATTAAAGAAAAAAGTTAATGTAAAAAAATGCTTAGACCATCAGTGAGGCCCAACTTTACATATGTCTGTCATAGATTCCAAGAAAGGGTTAATTGAGGGAGGAAGCAGAGCTGTGAATGTGGACACCACCATAGGGTCTGGGCTCTTAGACACAGGGAGGAAGGAAATTCTACCTGAGCATGGCAGAGCCACTGTGACAAGCCGCCTTACAGCCCAGCTGCTGTGGCTTCTATACCATGATGGACAGAATCCATTCAAACTTTGTCCTAGATAGATTCAGCTGTGACTTGATGTCACCTAGAGCCATCTAGGGGGTCTCAATTGATGGATTGCCCAGGTGAGATTGGCCTTTGGCCATATCTATGAAAGATTTATTGATAGATGCTATGAGAATGCCCAGCCCACTGTGTGTGGTATCACACCTAAGCAGGTGGGTGTGGGCTGTCACCACACCTAAGCAGGTTGGTGTGGGCTGTGTAAGGAAGTTAACTGAGCTTAAGTCAGCAAATGAATGAGTAAGCAGCCTCCTCCATGGTTTCTACTCCCAGATCCTACATTGAATTCCTGCCCTGACTTCCTTCAGCGATGGGCTGTCACCTGGAACTGTAAGTCATATAAGACCTTATTTCCTGTGGTAATTTTGATTACTGTATTTTATCACAGGAGCAGGAATGAAACCAGAATAAACCATTAACCAAAATAAGTTCAAATTGATTCTCGTCAGGTTCTGGTCACAGCAATGAGAAAGTACCTACTGAAATGCTGCTCACCAGGCTCGTGCGTTCAAGCTCTCTAGGTCACATGTCTCTCTGTTCTCGAGAATTTCATAAATGTATACAATAAAGTATGAACATTTCCAATCCCCATTTCTCCTCTCCTCACCCATGTCCCCCCAGACATGTAATTCTCTCAATGTAATGTTTTTATAACCCGCTAAGTCTAGTTAGCGCTGTCCATGTGTGCTTGTGGGGGGAGGCGTGCACTCAGTGACAACAAAAAACCACGAATGGGCACCGGCTCCAACAAAGAATGATAGATGATTTTCCTCCCTTAGTAGCTCTCAGCTTCCAGCAACTCCACAGTAAGGGGAGAGGGCTGGAGCACCTCCCTATCTATGGAACTGTGCCTGACTTGTGTGGATAGTCACAGCCACTGTGACTCTGGGAGAGGGCTGGAGAGCACCTCCCTATCTATGGAGAACTGTGCCTGGTTTGTGACTCTGGGAGTACCCAGAAAACAGAATTTCACAGCACTCCTCCCCATCATGAGGCTGTTACTTTTTTTCTGCCTCTGTCAATGTTCACTGAGCCTTGGTATGGGGAGTTGATACAGATGTTCATTTAGGTCTGAACACTCAGTCTCTTAGTCTCAGCACTGTGACCAGTTATGCCTTTCTCTGTTGTCTCCTGCACACTGAAAAAAAAAAGGCTTCTCTGGCCAAGGTCTATGACTACAAATATAAATATTTTTAAAGAAGTTTGACAGCATGACCAGTTAGCAAAATAACAATATCAAGTTCCACTCTGGGCCTAAGACCTCCCCAGCTATGAGATTTTGCCTATGAGTACTAGGCATGAAATTCTCTATGGCAGAGCATATGTCAAGCCCAATCAGAAAGAGGTTAGTTATGTATAACTTGTCAGGCCTTCATTGCACCAACTGCACATCTTGCCTGGCGTGTTAGTATTGCCAGGTGAAGAATCCAGTGCTGGGTAAGACCACTGATGTCTTTTTCCCTAGCAAGCATTGTAGCATCCTCTGATATCATGAAAGATAACCAACAGGGAGGACATTCCCTGGTCAGTTTGAGGCTGATTTCTCTACATCCTGCAGCCAAAGCATGTGGTCAGCAAGGCACATCTTCAGGAGGCGGGTCCTCGGTAGGTAGGTTGTAAAGTAATGGAGGAAGCTTGGGCAACAATAATGCTGATCGGAGCCTTTGAGACTTTGCACAAAGGACTGGACCTGTTGTTCACTTTCACACTGCTGTAAAGCCAGGCTGACAGAGGTGAGTGCGAGACCAGATGGAAGGACTGAGTAGCAACAGCAGATAGGACACTAACAAGGCATTCTTGTCAAGTCTACATATTTCATCATTACTCATAGTGAAAACTATTTTGTTCTTGTACAGCTTTAAAGATTTAATGAGATGGTTTGACAAATACATTTTCTCAGAATTATTTTAACTAGAGACTAATTAAAACATGTTATGATATTCTTGGTATAAATATATTTAACATCTCCTAGGACAATATCGACTATAAAGAAGACACTTAGCAAATGTTAGTTATTATTTCTTTGCTCTCCTTAAAAATGACATATTCTAAGATTCTTCAGGAAGAGGCTGCAGCAATTTATGTTCAGTGTGTCTTACAGAGAAACTATAAATTACCAGTAACTACAGGGAATTTCATAACAGGCTTTTATGTTAGGCTATTGTGTGGTGGTTTCATTTCTGTTTTATGACCAAAGTCTAAAAAAATTAGTTTCCAATTTTATTTATTGTATAAATTAGTAAATTTTAAAATAGATAATGACTAAAAAGGAGTCTACTACATGTCTAAATAATACATCAAGAGACCCTGAGAAAAGGGCACTGTCACCCACCTTTTGAAATCACTTCTAGTGTGCTTAGCAAAGAATGATTGCATTTATATGGACATTGTCAAACTATGGTAGACACTCTATTGTTCTTTAGAGAAAGCTTAGCAATCATATCAGGTAGAGAGGAATAAGGAAGAATGTCCGGCAGACCTGAATTAGCCAAGTTGACATGGGAATAGAACTATAGATTCTCTTATAGGGAAAGAATATATTTTTAAACAATGGCCTCCGTTCTTCCACTTGAGACTTACAATGGTCCATTCGGGATACTGGACAGACCTCTGTAATCCCTGTTATGTGACTTTTCCAGAACAAACAAACATGTATTGATTCCAGGGGAGGCACTCATGACAAACCAAATAAATGACCCCATTAAAGTCTCTTAACTAACCAGGGGGTTTCTTTATTAGGGTTAGTTACAGAAGCTAGAGTGATAGTTACCATCTGGAGCATGAGTGACCCAAAAGTAGCTGCATCCCTAAAACGCCACCCCAGCATGGGTGTGTCCCTGGGGAGCCCTGCCCAGCTGGTAGTGGCCCTGGTTCTCCTCAGCAAGTGTGTCCCTCTTCTCTAACCTTGGGAGAGGTCTTGTGAATCTTGCTTCTGGTGCTTCCTGAGTTGTATTTTGTTTCTTTTCTCAACCTTATAAATTTCATTTCTTTCTTGAGTCTGAGTCCCTCCCTCCTCCCTGTGAGAGAGGATGTTTCATTTGAAAGGAAATGGCTGTACATGCCTCTGAGGAAGCTTCTGGACACATGTGCCGCTCACAGACCCTAGAGATGCAGCTGCCTTATTTATCACGGCACTGGCTGACAGCAGCCACACTCCCCAGTAACTCTTGTGAGCAGTTTTATCCATGATGGCAGAAATTTTCAGTCTTCTTACCCACACCTGAATCCCTATGTCTAAACAACATTTGGCACATAGTAAGTATTCAATAAATATTTTACTAATTAATTGACAGATTCTAGCAACATCTGATGCTCCAGGTGGAAGTCCTTGTTAGTGAAATTTGCCTTCGGCACCTGCTTGCCTTAACCACGTTAGGGTGTTTCTTCCTCAGTGTACTTTAGATCTGTAGCTGCTGGGTGGCTCAAGGATGATCACTGCTTCCATTGAGCAGCTCAAGAATCATTCCTGTTGAGCCCTCTAGGTAGAAACACACAGCTTTACAGACAGCAGCTCTGTAAAAGTAGAAATGGAACCTGAATGGAAACCATAGGTAGCTGTCAGGGTCGTCTTCGTGTGCCCTGTGGATCTCTGAGATGATGCTTTTGAAGCAGTTACCAGTAATTAATTTCATCAACTAGTTATTAAATGCCCACTCTGAGGCAGCCTGTCTTCCAGATGCTTCAATACGGCTCCTGAATTTCTCATGAGGCTTCAAACTCAGTTAAGCCTAGAAATCGGAAGAAGCTGCAGTCCCTCCACGTGTGGCTTGATTCACATACTCTGTGGTTCACAAACTCTGCATTTCCTACCTGACGACTTTCTGTCTAACTTTGAGTTAGATTTAAAAAAATTTAATTTCACAAGTGAAGCCATAGGAGCAGCTTATATATCAATTAAAATGAAAGAAAATAAGTAAACAAAACAAAGAATCTCTGCTCAGAGAGGGCCAGAAGCCTCCAAGGGACACGCCACCTCCTCCATTCCTTTGTAGGCAGAAATAGCAGCATTGGTGCTGCCTTCCAAGACAAGAGCAGTTTCTACTGGACTTTTTTTTTTTTAGCACTTCCAACTTTTAACTATGTTTTGTTTGTGTTTCATTACTCTTATTCAGCATGTGTATTGATTTTAATCTACACTAGGAATACACTAAGAATACGATGTATTAAACTCACCTTGTCAAGGATGTTTCAAATCTAGTGGAAGTCCTAAAACACACACAGGTTCTGCATTAGTTATTTTTCTATTGCTTTGACAAAGCTTCATGACCAAAAGTAACTTATAGAAAAGATAAAATGTATAAGAGGCCATCAGAGAAGGAAATCTTGGCAACAAGTGGCAGGCATGGGAAGAGGAACAGGAAGCTGAGAGATCACACCTACTACAAACATGAAGCAGGAAGGGTGAAGTAAGGCAAGGCTCTACAGCTCAAAGCCCACCTGCAGAGACACCCTCCTTCCAGAAAGGCTGAACCTCCAATACCTGCTGCACACGACACTGACAACTGAAGATCGAGCATTTAAAACCCGAGCTAGGTGGTGGCTGGTCCTTGGTGAGTGCCACAGCTTTAGATCCACCCACCCAACTGGACTGGTAAGACCAAACTCTAGCCCCCAGGTGCTCTGCTCCATTGGGAGGCCCCCTCTTCCCCTCCCGGGGCTTTTCTGTGTCCCACACCCCAGAGTGTCCCTGGGCAAAGCTCCCCTTTGACAGGCCCAGGTTCCCTGCAGGAGTTGGAATGCAGCAGGGCTGGGACCTTGGACAAGGGTGGGTCCAGCATAAGCCTGCAGGGCTCCAGCAGAGAAGCCAGCCCCTTTGATTGCGGCTGGTCCTTGGGGAAAACCACTGCTTCAGATCCCTCCACTGGAGTGGACCAGGGCAATCCCCTCAGACCAAGCAAGTGACCACTATCTACTACTAGTTGATCCACCTGGAGAGGAACAGATGGGCAGGCACCAATTCAAGAGTTCCTCTAACAACCTTAAAAGCAACATAAAAACACCAGAATCCAGCAATTATGCAACAAAAAGATCTGAGCAAACTAATACAGAAGAAGTAGAAGAAATCGACTTTAAACATAGCTTTACGAAAATGATAGAGTCCATTAAAGA
>JAQHUG010000485.1:3834-20713 GCA_028555095.1 Dicrostonyx torquatus | reverse complement strand
AAAAACCCGAGCTAAGGGGACCTTTCTTAGTCAAACTACTACAGTATCTATAAGCTAAACCTGGAGGTGGCCTGTGCCAAAACAGATATCCGCAACTAAAAACGTCTCAGAGGTCGGGCCTAGCTTGGGAAAGGGCAAGGTTTCCTGAAAACCAGGCATGGGGAATTTATGACTAAGCCAGGAAAAAGGTGCCATTTCGTGATCTTTGCAGAAGAGCCTCTAGTCTAGTAAGTTACACGCCTGAAAGAGGAAACTATGACCCATGTAAAGTTCATGACATTATTCTTTCATCAAAAAGACGAAAATGAAACACAGCCATAAATCCCCATGCTGGCGAGTTGTAGACACTCAGCCTGCACCCACCTGCTCCCAACTCGCTTTCCCCTGGAGAAAGTTTAGACTCTAAACTGATGTCTAATTACAAGCTCCCCATTTTAGCCGCCTGGAAACGCATCGGGGATAAATCTTAGTCAGTGCTGGCAGTCTGTTTCCTCCCAGTTAGACTGCATGTGCAAAGCAGATTTCAGACCCTGTTCATTCTGCAGATTACACATAACACAGAGACGTGGCATTCATACGCCGTCCTGATCTGAAGTGACTGGAAGCCTGGCCTCGGTGCCACTGCAATGACAGTTGGTTAGGTACCCGGGTGGGAACTCATCAGCCAATATCGTCCTCTTGTAGCTGATGTCCTTGCATCAACAACTGGACAGTCCTATTTTTCATGTCAGTTTTTCCTCTAAGTTTAAAGAACTGTTCCAGGGAGTAAATCAGGGAGAATGGTTTGTTTTAAAGAGCCATGTCTGGAGCCAATAGCCATATTTTATTCCTTTTTTCCTTGGCATGTCTGTAGGAGAGTGCTTGTTTGGGTGTTTCTTTCAATGTGCCACTTAGAAGAAAAGGAAGATCGTTATTGTTTTAAATGTTTTGAAACTGAAATGCAAACCCTCCAAACATTTAGAGAAGAGAAGTGGAGACCACAGTGTGAGAAGAGCAGGCCAGACTGAGTACACGAAGCCACAGTCACATGGATGCCGCCACATCAAAACTCCCTTCTCTACAAAATCCAAAATCTGAGGGCCTGACGGGGGCCATGACAAGGCTGGTGGTCACCATTTCACGTTCATGTTGCATCCCAATTCTCCATTCTACACATTTTCCCACTGTGACTCCAAATGTTAGTCATGTGTGCTTTTATATTAATGGCAAATATTCTCCTCTGTCAGTTATCTCAACAAGTCCTGTGAGGAGGTGGTGGAGGAGCCTGGATGTGACTCAGGCCCGTGATTTCCCAGTCCTGGTCCTCAGCTGCCGACACTCCCTGGGAATGATTTCATATTTGAAGGAGAGATGCGCCTGGCTCCTCCGCAAGTGTGAGCATGACAGAAGGAGCCGTTACAAGGGTGAATGAGGACATTAGGAACTGTGTGAGCAAAGGTGCCCAGGGTGGTGGTGGTGGAGGTGACAGGGCTCTATATGTAGCATTGGGTGGCCTGGAACTCACTTTGTAGACAAGGTTGGCTTCACACTCACAGAGTTCCACCTGCATTGCTTGGGTTGAAGAGCTTGCGTTGAAGACATGCACCACCACATCTAGACAGAATGTTTTATTCCTTCTTAAAAGATCAATTAAAGCTACTTAGTACAAACAACAATGATTTTTTTTAACACTAGAAAACCTTGGAATCCCAAAATAACAAATAGAAAGTAAGAACTAGTCTGGGAAATATTTTATAGCCATACCAAGTAATAAGATAAAATTTCTTTTATTAATAGGTAATGCTGATTGAGTACCTATCAAAGGCACAGGTACAAGATCTGAATTCAGGAAGTTCAGAATTAAGGACATGAAGCCTGGCTCACTGCCCTAACTCTCCACATCAGCTCCATTAGCTTAGCTGACTAGGTTGGCACGCTGCCATGTGCATTGCAGCAGAGAACTGGCATGATATTCATCTTAAATTTTTCATGTGCAGAAAAAAATATTAAAGGAAAAGTGGAAAATCAAAAAACACGAGAAACCTCTTGTTAAATAGAAATAATAACATAAAAATTGACCCTCAGAGCAAAAAAAAACAGTATACTTAAACACCCCTTTATTGAAGGGCTCCTTGGCTGCTTGGCAAGTTTCAGTTCAGAAAAGTCACTTTGAGAAGGGAACAGAAAACAATGTGCAGTGTGTTGGTGCCTGAACAGGAGACAGAGTGTGGAGTAAGGAGTACAGTCACTAATACGGTCAATTTATTACGTCTGACGTGGAAGACATCAGAGTAGGAGATACAGATAGCAGCAAAAAGGACAGGGAGCCTGAGAGGAGGGAGAGATCTGAGAAACAGGAAGAAGACCAGGCTCCTGGAGGAATTCATAGCATTGGTACATTTGCCACAGACTGAGGGTGGCCAGCCATTCTAAGACATCTGCTGAAGGCGGGGGTTCGGGGGTGACAGAGAGGAGATGAATAAAGTGCCAAATGCAGGAGATGAGGGTTTGTTAGTGTGTGACGAGGAGAGGCGATGATGGAGAGCCCTCGGAGTATGCAGGGTCATGGGAAGACTTGGAGTTCAGAGGATGAGAAGGTCTCCATCAACAAAGTATGGATCAAAGACTTAACTTCTGCCCCTTCCAGCACATGGGATTAGTAGCAGCTTGTCACTGGAGGAAGTATCACTCACGCACCAGGGAGATGAACTTGCTATTTTAGGACAGGCACAATCACTGTGAGTCACTGGTTCTGTGGGCCTGCTCCCACCACACTAGTTCAATATTTTTTTCCAAATTAGGTTTTCCTCAGATGTGCCCTTCGTGCCTCTGTCCCTGTCCTTCCCGCCAGTCCACAGCCCAGAAGCCCAGCATTTGGAGAGCAGTTCCCATGATTCTTGCCTGGACTCACTTCACTCTGGCCCCTCATTGATCTAACCCCTGGGAGCATGTGTCAGGATCCTAGGCCAGCTGAGTGCCTGTTAGAGTTTTCTTCACAGCCTTATCTTTAGTAAGGAATCAAAAGGGGGTAGTCATTTATCATTCGCGTTCCCTATTAGACATTTGCCTCTGCATTGGTTCCTGTCCCCCTCAGGTCAGCATAGGCAAGCTCAGTTGACTTGCAAGATCCTCTTCTGTTGCAGCCCTCTTAACCCAACCTATCTGTCTCATTCATGGTCCCCAAAACAAAAGCTGTTATGCTAATGAGGCTCTTATGCCTCTTTGTTTCCTCTGAATTCTTCTCTTCATGCTGAGCATCATGAGTCCATTGTCCAAGGCTGCCAGCTCCTCATACAAACTACCCCTTCCTCTGCCGTTATTTCATTTTGATAAGTGTCTGTGATGTTGGATGTAAGCAGTATAATAATTATTTCTTTATGTATTCTCCCAAATAAAAAAAGAAATACATCAGATCAGAGGATATATTTTATCTTTTCTCCCTGGCACAATTTCTAGCACCCAGTAAGAAATCAAGACATGAGTATAATAAAAAAAATAGGTAAATAAAAGTATAAATATACATATTAGTAGGGATATTAACTTTATATTATAGTTTATCTAGGCATAGTAAATGGTTGATGGTCTATATATGTATTATTATACATTCAATCTTAAAGTATAATTTATATTTGTGTGCTCGCTAGTTTTATGTCACCTGATACAAACTGGAAGCATTTTAAAAGAGGGAACCTCAATGTAAAAAAAAAATGGTCCTGTTGGATTAGACTGTGGACAAGCCTGTGATGCATTGTTTGATGATTGCTTGTGGGAGGGTCCAGCTCATTTTGGGTGGTGTCACCCCAGGGATGGTGGTCCTTGTTGCCATAAAAGGCAGACTGAGCAAGCCATCAGAAGCATGCCTGTAAACAACCCTCTTTCATGGCTTCTGCGTCCACTCTTGCCTCCAAGTTCCTGCCTGATGTCCTTGGATGATAGAGTACAAACCGTAAGATTAAAAAAAAAAACAACAACAGCAAACCTTTCCTCCTCAAGTTGCTTATGGCCATAGTGTTTTTTTGTTTTTTGTTTTGTTTTGGTTATTTGTTTTTTTGTTTTGTTTTGTTTTGCTGTTGTTGTTGTTGTGGTTTTTTTTGTTTTTTTGTTTTGTTTTTTTTTTTTGGTTTTTCGAGACAGGGTTTCTCTGTGGCTTTGGAGCCTGTCCTGGAACTAGCTCTTGTAGACCAGGTTGGTCTCGAACTCACAAAGATATGCCTGCCTCTGCCTCCCGAGTGCTGGTATTAAAGGCATGCGCCACCACCTCCCAGCGGCCATAGTGTTTTATCACAGCAATCGAGACCCCAATGACAACAGTTTGGTCTATGTATTTAGTACATATTTTATGTTTATTTATATATGTGCGTAATTCAAAAACTATAGTTAGCTTCTCTGTGCTTGTGTGTGTGTGTGTGTGTGTGTGTTTAGAATATGTGGATTGGCCCAGGTTTCCCAGGAGAAAATATGAAGAGCAGAACATGAGAGAATATTAAAACTGAAGGATTTGGAGAGAATGTTTTATTTCCACGGCCATCGAAGTGACTAATATAACCACACGAATCCCCAGGAGCTTATGGGATTTGTTTTTGGCCAAAACTACATTCTAAATAGTTACCCAAATCCTCTAGATTGCCAAAACTATATTTACAATTGTCTTACTTTTCTTTGGATTTTAAGTTCCTGTCTGAACCACTTACAAAGTGAATTCTGTTTTTGGTCATTTGTCACAGTCAATCAGGATATAGAGTATTATGAAATGTACAATTTTTGAGCCCTAGAACCCTCCCCTGACCCAGGAAAAACAAATGAAGGAGGAGAGAAGAAAATTATGTCTGAAATCCATTGCAGGTTGAGCATTAATCTTGACTTTTATGTGCATTCTCTCTGTCATCTTAATAACTCTAAGAGGCAGCATCATTTCTCCCAGCTCTCAGGTCTGTGTTTGGATGGGAACTAAACACCATCTCTCCAGGCTCTCCATTTTACCCACTGCATGTCTTGAGACTTCTCAGCTTCTGTGGTACATGAGCCAATCCCATATAATACATTTCTCTCTCCTCATCTGAGATGGGGAGGGAGCAAGGAGAGATGTGATAATTTCATTTTTCTGGAAAAATGATAACAACACATATTATTTACAACTCATCATCTGTGCAGATAAAGACAAGGTGGGTGCAAACTCTCCTGGAAATACTAAGATGGCCCATGTGCATCAAGAATTAAAAGTTGAGGTCTGTTTCTGTCACAGCCTAAATAAAGAGAATGAAGGTGGTGACAGGACCTATGAGGTGGGTATTCAGACCACAATTTACCGGTGCTTCCTTAAGGACTTTAGATGGATTATCTGAGTTAGTTCTTTTTTCCAGAAGACAAAGATTTATTTTTCAGAATATCCCAAGTCCTCTGCCATAAGAACAGCATTGTAGCCTTGCAGTAGTGGCACATACCTTTAATCCCAGCTCTCTGGGGCAAAGGCAGGTGTGGATCTCTGTGAGTTTGAGGCCAGCATTGTCTACAAGAGCTAGTTACAGGACAGGTAGGGCTGTTAGGCAAAGAAACCCTGTCTTGTTCGAAAGGAATGCAGGTCCCCAACCCAAGTATCTGACTCCCTAGGAGTACAATAAACTACAAATGTACATTAAGTTCCCTGGCCCTGACCCTGCTGATATGAGGACCACGGTGAAGGAGGCCTAAATAGGCTACTGAGCTATGATATCACCTTCTAATATCGACATACTTTAAAGAGAAAATAACAGTTAAACATCCATGAATGATGCCCTGTATTATGTTGTATTATGATAAGGACATTTACGTTAGATGATTCAGACTGTAGCTGTTTCAAAGTAAGAAGCTGTAATGGTTCATTTGGAGAGTCAACTTGGAAGGACTGAGGAGTCTCTAGAGGACTAATAAAGCATTGCTTCCCATCATGCTTGCAAAAGTATTTTCAAAAATGAGATAAGTTGGGCAGTAGCTGCTGTCAACAAGGAAACTCTTGGCTCTTCCTCCTTTAGTGGTTGTTTTCTCTTGCTGTGGCCCTTGAACAACACATGCAGAGTTCGTCCGGCTTTGACTCCCGAGATGTGCACCAGTGGCCCTCTGGGGGCCCTTGAACCTTTAGCCTTGTTCTAGAGCCTGATATAGCAGTTCTAGTTCTAATTTCCTTATTCATGAATTGAGCCAAGCATCTGGCTTCCTTGGTTCTCTGGCTTAAGCAACAGTTTCTGTGGTCCTCTGAGTCAGTCCTTTAATTCATGGTCCATCTCTGGAGAAACTAACACAAAGTTAAGACAGGATCCCTTATCTCGGCAAAAGTCAAGTAGTCAGTTGGTGAGATACAGGCCACTGTCCCAAAACAGCAAGTCAGATGGCTGTTTCTAGCCTATCACCTGAACCACCCATGACTTTCCTACTCAAGACCCTTGGAGAGCTAACTGTCGGACATCATTGCTGCTATCTGGGAGAAATAATGTGTTGTTTTCCTATTAACTTAGTGGCTGCATTTACTGAATTAACTGCATTTTAACTATCTTCTGTAGGCAGCAGCCTGGCATGATTTCCAATTCCACTCGCACCAACACTGCCGCTGCCATCAAATGTAGTTTTTTAATTAAGTCTTTGTCATCCTGTTTACCAATAAAGACTTGGGAGTCAGATGCTGTGGTGAAAACCTACTAACTCAGAGAGGTTGAGAGGCAACTCACTGACCCTGGCTGGAGACCCAACAAGAGATCTTCTCTCGCACCATCCCAAACCAAAAAGACTGTGAATCTCTAAGTCCCTCCCTACTCCTTCCTGTGTGTCTCTCTATCCATCTTCCCGGCTGCTCCCTACTCTCTATGGCTAATTGCTGTCAACTAGTTGCTGGCTCTGCCCACAATCCAAGACTGATTTTATTAACACAGTCTTGGGTTTCACAGTGCGATCAAAGAATGTCTAAGCAAGAAAGAGAGAAGGAGAAATAGGAGAAAGGAAAGAAGAAAAAAAGCTTTGGGTAAATGAAGCTTTGAAAAAGCAAAACAAAGCCTCACCCATCTGACTGTCTGCTAAGGAAAGTTAAATCCAAATGCTTGCTTGTCCGGAAAACAACCTTTCCAGTCTTTACTATGGCATCTGTCTTCCTTCTTCCTTCCTTCTTCCTTCCTTCCTTCTACTTTGCCACAGCAACATCATCCTGCTTATGTTTCCAACTGAACAAGACCCCCATCAGCACTACACAAAAGTAATACATTTCATATGGTATTACTCATGGAGAACTCAGGTTATATTTCTGGAGAGCAATCTGGCTATGTAAATCCAAAACTTCTATAAGGAATATTCTCTTTTACTCCATTTCTTGCAATTTATCCTAAGTGAATATGACTGTACCTTCAAAATCACAGCAACAATATTCATCAAAACAAGGTTTATTTTTGAAGCATTATAAAACCTTAAATGTCTAATAAATAATATTTTTACATCTGTGGCACATTAAAACCAATCACTTAAATATAAAATATTTTTAATTGGCATGAAACATCTCCAGAATACTATACTGTATTTTGAAAAACAAGTTGAAAACGGTAGCTTTTAAACTGTAGTTTTGAACCAATGAGTATGTAGCAAATAAGAGAGCACAGCTATCTACTAGAACAATGCTCTGGAATCTCATTGCAGAGCTTAGGAGTTGAAGTATTTTAGTCATCCAGAAATGCTACAACAAACAGATGTATATTTTGCCATAGAAACAAATGTAAGTTATTTAGAATGTTTGAGCAGTTATAAAGTTAAACTTCTGTGTTCCATAAAAGATAATGAGGACACATGAGAACGCAGTCCTTCAAACTCAAATTGATTCCCCTTGGCTTAAAAACACAGCCTCAGAACTGCCCCACCATCAAGCACTACCTGCAAATCATTCAGTCAGGCTTCTGTGGTTTAACTACTAAATGATCCTAGATTCTCAGTTCTGTGTACAAATGCAATGTTTGAAAAATATTGCTAAGTTGCAAAAAGGTTTTTTCTTCCCCTGTTGTTTTTTATTCCATCTCTTTCCTGCTCATTAAATATTCTTCACTTAGCATAAACTCCAACAGCATGAAAAAACTTACAAAAATGATTCTTATTATTCTAGTGTACCTTTTAAAAGTGCAAACTGGAAACAATTATAGAGCTATTTAGAGCGACTCTATTGGAAATGTGATTTGTTTTTTCAAACTAAGTGATGAAAGACAGCTTCCTCTTTAGAAATCAAAAGCTAAATGGATTGTAGTGGAAGGACCCAGATAGAAATGACAACTTCTCATCTGCTTTAAATTAAAGTTTAATGACTCATTTACTATGCAAGTATGAATGGCATTTAAATTTTATGTTTATGTATGTGATTAAATTTTATCCTTACTTTTAAGTGCTCAAATTAATTTATACCCTTTTTTGATTTTAAAAGAAAAAAAGACACTACTTCTAAAACTGGCACGGCAATCGATAATGTGGATGCTTTAACATGAAGGGAGAAATGCCATCTCCATTCAAATCCACTTCTGCATCCTGCTGTCCCAGCATGTGGAAGTCTTAGAACAGAACAAGATGGGATGTTGGGTTTGTGATGTTTAATGAGTGGATATCGGAAGACCTACTAACCATGAGTGGAAATGTTTCCTGATCTACCAGACACTAATTAAGTACAAAATCTTACACCAATTTTCTTCACTTCCTCAAAATAAGAAATGATTATGTCTGCCAGTACTTTAATTAGTAGCCAAATGGCTCAGTAAAAAGATCCACCAACGTGTCCATCAATAGATGAATGAATAAAATATATGTTGATATAATTCAGTCATTTAAAAAAATGAAATTGGGCTGGAGAGATGGCTCAGTGGTTAAGAGCAGTGACTGCTCTTCCGGAGGACCCGGGTTCAATTCCCAGCACCCACACGGCAGGTCACAACTGTCTGAAAATCCAGTTCCAGGGGATCTGACACCTTCACACCAATGCACATAAAATAAAGTTAAATGAATCATAAAAATGAAATCCTGTCGTTTGAAACAATATGGATGGAACTGGAGGAAATTAAGTTAAATGAAATAACTTTGGCGTGAAAAATAGACATGTGTGTTGCTAGACATGTGTGCAAACTCAAATTTGACTCATGGAAGTAGAAAGCAGAACAGTGGTCACTAGAGAGAGGTGGCAGCACAGTCAAGAGGCAGAGGAAGGTGGATCTCTGTGAATTCAAACCCAGCATGCTCTGTATAGTAAGTTTCAGGACAGCCAAGGCTACACCCTGTCTCAAAAAATAAAAAAGAAGGAGAAGAAGAGGAGGAAGGGTAAGTAGAGATAAAGGCTATATAATACTAATAGTTAAAGAGGAAGAAAAGTTCTAATTTTGTATAGCACAGAAAGCTGATTCTAGGTTCCAATAATCTATATATCTAAAAATAATCAGAAGGAAGGAATTCAATATTCCCAATACAAGAAATAATAAACATCTTTATTTTACCATCATATCCATATGTCAAATGCACCCCATTGATATGCACAATTATTAAAGAACACTCAATTAGATGAAGCTGTTATTTTAAGTATTTTCTCTAAGTTGGCTCAATGTAATGTTATAAAATCTCCACTGTGGAGCTTGAAAGGATAGAATTTATATTTCAGACGGCATAAGCACACAAAATTAACCTAGTAGGAAAGTGCACTTACATACATTTTCAGAATTAATAATGGAACCAGCATACAAGAATGTAACAGTTTCTCAGAAAATGCCAAAAAATGCTATAGATATTTGTAAGCCTCAAAGCAGAGACACCACAAAGAACAAAGACAAACATCCTCCTCGGTTTTATGCTAAACCGAGCATAAAGACTGGCCCCGTCTTCCTTCACTAGTTGTCTAAGAAAAACGGGAGCCCTGGAAAGATGAGGTGGAACAGAGGCACAGGGCTCCATTCTGAGATACAGTGAGCTGTGGCTTCAGCAGGAGCAGAGAGGAGATCCTTATGTGCCTGGAAGGGATGCTGGAGAGAACTCTGAGCAGGCAATGGGTTGCTGGCCAGAACTAATGCAACCCTCCTAAGAGAAAAGAAAATGTCAAGAAGACTCCATGCACACTATAACTCTGCACTCATCGATGTCAGCTGGATAAGTTCCTTCTGAGTCTTGATCACTCTCTCTGAATTTCCTAAAATATTCATCATTTTCCACATTCCCCTTTCCCCTTCAAGGAGCAGCTCATTTATCAGCATGAACAACAGCCTTTCCAGCATCCCTGTGCCCAGGGATGTTCGTCGTTGTCATTGTGCTGTTTGTTTGAGTGTGGTTTTTGTTTGTTTTTGTTGTCGGGATTTTTGGTTTTGGTTTTGGTTCTTGGCTATTGATTTTCAAGACAGGGTTTCTCTATGTAGCCCTGGCTGTCCTAGAACTCACTCTGTAGTCCAGGCTGGCCTTGAACTCAGAAATCGGCTGCCTCTGCCTCCCAAGTGCTGGGATTAGAGATGTGCTACTCCCACCCAATGGACATTTTTATTTTAACCTTACTTTCATTATCCTTACAGTGCTTTAATTACTACATAGAAATATATTAACTGTGACTTTTAATGATTCAGTTAATGTGGTGTTTTGAGGTGCATATTGTGTGATGTTTAATTACTTGAACTATGGCCATCTCTACAAATATTATTTCTTTATGATTTTAAAGAAAATATTTCAAGAGCTGGAGAGATGGCTCCGCAGCTAAAAGCACTCACTACTCTTGCAGAGAAACTGGGTTTGACCCCTGTCACCCACATGAGAGGTCACACATCTGTAACTTCAGTTCCAGGGGATCCCATGTCTTCTTCCAGCCTTCGCAGGCACAAAGCACACAGGGTGCACAGACGCAGTTTCAAAGTTTCAGTTTCAGTTTCTTCCAGCACTTTGAAGCAGACAACACATTGGTAATGGCATCTAGAACCTCCCTACAGTGCAGTGGTGCTGGTCTTGTCTTTGAAGAGACATTCCCTGAGGCTCAGCTGCCCAGGTTGTGCATCCACATCAGCAGCTCGTGTGTCACATGAAAGAGAGCAAGTTGCCAAGCTTCAGTCTGCCTCTGTGAAGGAATCACATACCTAGAACCCTAGAGCATACCTGTGGTTGTTTTGTTAATCTCCTTAGTGATGTGTCAAGTTTTGTCTCTAATGAGATTCCAGAATATTCTAAGTGCTGCTGAAAAATTGTGTAAATTGGGAACTGAAGCCTGGGGGTGTTCTTATACAACATTATAAATTCTCCAGGTCTAGGCACTCAAACTGGCTTTGCAAGATGCTTTTTACCTATGTAAGCGCTTGACTTGCTGACAAGAAACTAAAATCCATAACAGTTACTTATTTACATAGTTCATCAACCTGTCTTCTATTCTTGTATTGTCTCTTATGCCATATTAATGAAGTAAAAGCTATTTGAATGCCTTAAGTGTGACCTGTTTATAGGTTAATAATTTTGCTTCTAAAAATCCCTTCCGGTACTATTCCCATAGTTGAGGGTATCTTTAATTTTTTTAAAAATGCATTCTGTATTCTTAAAAGCCAAGGAGGAAAAAAACTCTGGATGGAGGTTAGTGATCAGTTTTAAAGATGGCATACACATGCATGCTCACACCTATGCAGTAAAAACATGACATGGACGTGGGAAAACGGCTCAGTGGGAAAGAGCTTCTACTGTGTAAGCATGAGGACCTGAGTGCAGACCCTCGGCACCTATGGAAAACAGGGGCCATGCACCAGTCACGTGGTGCCGCAGTGCGGCAGGGCATGCAGAGGAGAGTTCCGTAAGCTCCAGGTGCGGTGCAGCATCCTTCTCTGGTCTACACTCATCTATGAACTTTCTTACCTGTGTACACGCATGTGCATGTGATAGACACACAAAAACCAGTCTCTCTCTCCCTCTCCCTGTCTCTCTCTCTTCCCTCTCTCTCTCTCTCCCTCTCTCTCCTTATCTCTCTCTCTCCCTGTCTCTCTCTCTCCCTCTCTCTCCTTATCTCTCTCTCCCTGTCTCTCTCTCTCTCCTTCTCCCTCTCTCTCCTCCTCTCTCTCCCTCTCCCCCCACCACACACACACACACACATACACACACACACACACACACACGAAGAAACTTTTTTTTAATTTTACAAAATTGTAGCTGTGGACACTGAGAAAGGGTAGAAATGCAGTAGACAGAGCAGACCATTCTCCTATGAAAGGACAGGCGCAAGTGGTATAAATGAGCCAGTGAATCCATTCCAAACTAATTTTTTGATTCTGTTGTTAAATCTGTTAATTATGAAAAGCTAGATTTTTGTGGTTAAATGTTTCATAATTAGAGTGGATGAAAATGTAACACACATACTATTTTAAACTTCAAAACAGGAATGAGAACAGCTTCTATTTATAAGACAATGCTAAAATAAATATTTTCATCCTTTCTGGCCTCGGGTCACTGCTTTTGGGACTCAGAAAAATGAATGAACTTTATATTACAACAAAAAGCAGCACAGACTAGAGCACAGATGTGCTCTCATCATAGTGGGCACAGCTTTCCAACCATGGGCATCTCCTGCTGTGCTCACCTTTAATAGAAATGCTTTTCCAGTCTGGAGTATAAAGCAAAGACAACCAGGCCCAGTGATGCATGTCTGCAGGCCCTGCTACTTCAGATGGCAGAGGAGACTCACTGGAGCCCAGCAATTCAGCACAAGCTTGAACAATACAGGGGATTGAGAGAGGTGCCATAACCAAGTGGAGCAGAAACACAATAAATTCAACAGTAATTAAATTTAACAGACATGAATCAGGAAGAACCAAAAGATGTCCCTGTCTTCTTTAGGTGAGTGGCTCAGGTTTGTCCAGTTCTCAGTGAGTTAATTACCCTGGGTTTGTCATACTTTCAGAACTTACCCAACCAACAGCTAGGTTCCCTATAATTAGTTAAATATAATTTAGATCTAGCTAAGTGATGTGGGATTCCTCTTGGTATGCTATTAATATGTTTTACTGCCATTGATTAATAAAGAAGCTGTTTTTGGCCAATGGCTTAAAAACAGAGTAAAGCCAGGCGGGAAATCCAAATAGAGATATATGGAGAGAGTAAGCAGTGTCAGAGAGATGCCATGTAACTGCAGAAGGAGACAGCCAGCCAGAACCTTGCTGGTAGGCCAGGAGCCTCATGGTAAATATAACTTAATAGAAATGGATTAATTTAAGATGTAAGAGCTAGCTAGAAATATGCTTAAGCTATTGACGAAACAGTATTGCAATTATGTTTCTGTTGTTTCTCTGTGATTATTTTGTGTCTGGCTAGCCAGGAAGCAAACGAGCAACCTCCAACTACAGCTAAGGTAAAATATTAAGAGAAGTTTCTAAGGATCCTGAAAAACTGCTCTAAAATGAAGTATTTTAGACACAGTGCTACAAATTCTCAAAACAGACAAAACTATATTTTAAAATGTGAAGTTTGGAACTGCCTTCTGGAAACAAATGATTTGGGAAGTTCATATCTATTTGGAAGCAAAATAATAGCAATAGAAGTTAGGCATAGATACAGTAAAATTATTCATTTGAACTCCAACATCTGAACTTGAAATAATATATATTCACCCAATAAAGTAAAAGTAATAATGTTTACTTTTCCTCAGAGATGAAGTAAAGTAAGAACTGAGAATATAGAAATGAATTTCTATGTTTATACTTATATTTTTTTCTATTTTGTGTGTCATCTGAAAATGATCACAAGAAAAAACATAACCAACAAAAATTAATTTTTGTCTTAGTCTTTTATCTTCATTAGGGTTTCTATTGTTGTGAAGAAACACCATAGGCAACTTTTATAAAGGAAAACATTTAATTGGGCTAGATTACAATACAGAGGTTTAGTCCATTATCTTCATGGCAGGTGCCATGCAGGCAGACATGGTACTGGAAAAGGAGATGAGAGTTCTACATCTTGATCTGCAGGTGAAAGTGGGCATAGCCTGAGCATAGGAGACCTCAAAGCCCATCCTCACAGTGACACACTTCCTCTAACAAGGCCACACCTACTCCAACAAGGCCACACCTCCTAATAGTGCCACTCCCTTTGAGTGCCATTTTCTTTCAAACCACTACATTCCACTCCCTGGCCCCCAAAGACTTGTAGTCATATCTAATGCAAAAATGAATTCAGTCGGGCTAGAGAGATGGCTCAGCGGTTAAGAGCACTGCCTGCTCTTCCAAAGGTCCTGAGTTCAATTCCCGGCAACCACATGGTGGCTCACAGCCATCTGTAGTGAGGTCTGGTGCACTCTTCTGGCCTGCAGACATACATGTAGATAGAATATTGTATACATAATAAATAAATATTTTAAAAAATGAATTCAGTCTAAACTTCAAAAATTGTCTGTAACAATCTCAAACTTATTTAAAAGTCTAAGGTTCAAAGTATCTTCTGAGATTCATGCAATCCCTTAGTTGTAATACCCTGGAAAATAAAAATTAAAAAAATCAAATACTTTCAACATATAATGACATAGGATATACATTATCATTCCAAAACCTAGGGAAGGGAGAATAGTCAGTAAATACTGGACCAAAGCAAAACCAAAAACCAACTGTGCAAACTCCAAACTCTGCATTTCCATGTCTGATGTCAAAACGCTCTTCAAATCTCCAATTCCTTTCCATTTCGACGACTGCAACATACTTCTTTCTCTCGAGTTGGTTCCACCCCTGTTCTCAGCTTTCCTCAGCAGGCGTCCCACAGCTCTGGCATCTCCAACATCTTGGGGTCCCCAAGGTGATCCTTGCTTCATCCTCACAGCGTCATGCAACGATCTCGCTAAGCCTCCATTCAAAGACACCCGTGACAAGTGCCTGACCTCAAAGGCTGAGGAAGATTCCACATCCTCCCTTCTATCCTTGACTCCAAAGTCAGAACCCTACGGCTGATGATGCAAGTTCTACTGCTTGCTGAGGCTGGAGCACTGCCCCTTTGTTCAGCTCACTGGCTTTCTGTTTCCCATGGCTTTTTCACCGCCTAAGCTTTGGAATTTGCTCTGTAGACCAGTCTGCCCTCAAACTCAGAGATCTTCCAGCCTCTGCCTTTTGAGTGTTGGAATTAAATGCATGCACCACCACAGTTGGATCTCAACTTTCCTTTAGTTCCTTCTCACAAGCTGAAAAGTTAGATGGGTGGGATCTTTCCCTGAGTTCACCACTCCCATTATTCCTTTTCTTAATCTGCTTATCTCCTTGAACACATGAGGTGACTCTGTTTCAATTCCTGGTGCCCCTTTTCTCTGTGTATTGTAAATTGTGCAATTTTACTTATTCAGCTTGATTCTTTTCCTTATAAATCTTCATTAGAGTTAACACTAATAACCACACAACAGAGTCTCTACTAGACAGTTTTGAAATTTCATCTATCAACAGAATTTAATGCAAAAATTCTTCAATTTTGTCTCAGAAAACTTTTCATACACAGGTAAAAAAACAATTGCATTCTTCACCAAAATATCAAAAGAATTATCTCTATGCAACATACTAAAATTGAAACCTCTTAAGCCTGGCCCCACAGTTCAAATCACATTCAGCACCACTGCCTTCCATGCTCCTAATAGTGTGGCCCATTATGCAGCACTTAAAATATTAACTGCTTTTCCAATTCATAGTCCCAAGGTCCATAATCCTTCAAACAAAAGCATGGTCAGGCCGATCACAGCAATACCCTAGTCCCTGGTACCAACTTCTGTCTTTGTTAGCATTTTATTGCTGTGAAGAGACACCATAACCATGCAAATCTTACAAAGAAAAACATTCAGTTGGACTGGCTTAAGAGTTCGGAGGCTTAGTCCATTATCATCAAGATGGGAAGCATGATGGTGTAAAGACAGACATGGTGCTTGAAAAGAGTTGAGAGTTCTACATCTGGATCTAAAGACAGCAGGAAGTGAACTGTGACACTGGACATAGCTTGAGCATAGGAAACTTCATAGTCCACCACCACAGTGACACACTCCTTCCAACAAGGCCACACCTCCTAAGAGTTCCACTCCTTATGGGGGTCATTTGCTTTCAAACTACCCACAGGAAGGGCCCACAGTTCTCACAACCTTCAAATCGAGTTGGGTGTTTGGATGAGACAGTGACTCCTCCAGTCTGGTGAGTCAGAAGTGGAAGAAGATCTACCTTGTCACATCCCAGTTCTCAGAGGGGCTGTGGCTGGATGCTGTCCTTAGATAGAACTTATTGCTTAAGACTGCATTACCCTGGGACTCAAATAACAAGGAACAATCTCAAATCAAGGAGCCTGAGGTAACCTGTGAGACTTGCAAAGTGAGCCAGCTATGGGAGGTAGTCTTGGAGAGGGAGAAGACATGATGCAGACTCGCAGAGAAGTGTTAGGTGTCAGAAAGCTCAGTGAACTCTAAAGAGTGGGCTGTTCACCAGGATCCCCACAACAACAAAAGTAAACATAGCACACAAAACATGAAAAAGCAAGATAACACAACACCATTGAGGGACTGTAACTCAATTATAAAATCCCAAGATACTGGAATAGTGGCAAAAAATCCAAAACTCTCTACTTCTAAAATTAACTTTAAAGAGTAAATAGATAAACAAATGAAGTAAAGAAATCAATTTACATGATAGATAAAAAAGTCAGTGGTGAAATTAAGATCCTGAAAAATAAATGAATGTGATTCTAAGGACCCCGAATGGATGGCCCTACTGGTACTGGATCAGTGCCACTTGCTGGCCAAGGGCCCCGTACACAAAAACACAAGCTTGGTAGATGCCAGCTCCTCCAGATGTTTCTGCTGGTACTAGGTCAGGGCCACCTGTTGGTCTAGGATCCTCCAGATGTTTCTGCTGGTACTAGATCAGGGCCCCCTGTTGGTCCAGAAGCTCAGAGGCAAAAGCGCAGGTTGAGTGGA
>JAQHUG010000484.1:958621-983488 GCA_028555095.1 Dicrostonyx torquatus | reverse complement strand
ACACCCACTTGTTTCTTAGGTCCATTTGATTAGTATGTTTTTTCCCAACCCTTTATTCTTAGACAATGTCTGTCTTTGAGGTTGAGATGTATTTCTTGTATGCAGAAGAAGGATGGGTTCTGGTTTTATATCCAATCTGTTAGCTTGTGTCTTTTTTTTATAGGTGAGTTTGAGCCCATTTACATCAAGGGATATTATTGACCAGTGATTGCTATCTCCTATTAATTTAGTTTTCATTGTTGGTGATGTTAATTTGTAAGTTTTTCTGTTCTTTGGCATTTGCTGCTATTCAATTGTCTGTGGTTTTGTTGGTGTAGCCAACTTCCTTGCCACCCCTGCTTCTTATTCTGCTATTGGATCAGATCCGAAGGGGTTTATAGTTGAAATTTTCTTTGGGCTGACAACCGTCTCCCAAATAAAGACACAGAGATTTATTATTAATTATGAATGCTCAGCCTTAGCTCAGGTTTGTCCCACTAGCTCTCTTTTTTTAACTTAATATTATGTTTCTAATCATCTATGTATTGCATTGGAGCTCTTTTACTTTTCTTTCATTATATATGTCCTACTTTCCTGCTTCCTCCTCATTTGGCCGCCTCCTAGTGTCTCTCTGGTTTTCTTTTCCTTTCTTTTCTTCCCCTGAGCCTAAATTCCTTCTTATACTTATTCACCCTGCCTGGAAGTTCTGCCTCTATGTCCTCCCTCGTTATTTTCCATTCAACTTTTTATTAGACCAGTCAGGTAGGCAAGGTAAAACAACAACCCATCTTTACATAATTAAACAAATGCAGCACGTATTTGCATAGTTAAACAAATATTCCAAAACAGGGTCCTAAAGGAAGTGTGTGTGTGTGTGTGTGTGTGTGTGTGTGTGTGTGAGAGAGAGAGAGAGAGAGAGAGAGAGAGAGAGAGAGAGAGATGACCACAACATAGTGAAACAAGAGGAAACCCTTCTTCAGGAGCACCAGGCAGGGATTTTCTGGATTAGGTAGAACCAGCCATTGTTGCTCCTCATCCAGCTAGAATAAGGAATTAACTGCTTCTGTTAGAAGCCCTCAGGCTGTTGTTCTGAGTTACTTAAAAATTTCCCCAACCTCTGCTGAGTGCCAGGATTCCCCATGAGTGCTGGGACCCAGAAACATGTGCCACCGCCACAGCTGGAAGGTGTGTGACGTCTCAAGAGAGATTGGCTGGGAGGCGAGATGTACAAGACAGCAAACAGAGGTGACCCTCAGTCGAGAGACTCCAGCCTGGCTGGGTGATTGATTGCCAAGAGACCGCCTTGATTTTGTTCTCTAATTATGGTGTTTATTTGGTGTATTATAGAGAGCCTGAAACCCCTCATAGCAGCCGGTACTGATTCTTGTTACAATGTCCTAATTAAGCTTTGATTTATATGCTAATTTTATTCCAAGTGTGTTCAAAAGGGGGAAAGTTATTAGACTTTATTTTGAGATTACATTCTAATCCCGAGGTCTGCCTGAAAGCCTTGTGTTTGTTCTGTCACCTTTTGTTTCTAGAATGCTGGTGGCAATTGTGATGACTTCCTCTGAGGGGAGAGGTGATGAAGCAGTGAGGGGCTGTTTGGAGTCAGTGGGGCTTCTGCTAATTGGAATTATGTAACCTCTCGCCTTTGTCTTGACAGCTTTGCAATGAGGCTTGTGTTGACTGCCCAGCTGGTATTGAGGGACTGCTGGGGTGTGCCTTAGGGATGTCACAGGCTGGTAAATGCTTGGTAGGAAGGCCGTTCCATGAGGGAGGGATTAGATTTGGGAAGGTGAGTGGAAGTGGGGCTTTAGCACAGGAGTCCCTGGAATTTGGGAGAGTCACATCACAGCAGCAAGGGAGGAGGCAGCTGCCGAAAATAGGCGGCTCGTGTTTGTCTGTTGTTCTAACCATCTTTGATCCTGCGTGGGCTAGCTTGAACTTTTTTATACAAGGGCTCGGAAGTCTTGACAAGAAACAATTTGCCTCCAGCCCTTAGATTAGATGATTCGTGCAGGCTCACAAAAGCGCTGCAAACTGGAGGGTGTATCTACGTGGGGACATTCTATTCCCCTGGGGGAAACACAGCTTTTAAGTACTGGCCTTTGGCAACATTTAAAAAAAAAATCATAGAATGAGGCCTGAGCTGGAGACATCAGGTTTGAGTCTGTCCTTCTGTTTGCTGCATCTGGCTGCTGTGTACTCCCTTTCTCTCTGCTGATCCAAATCTCTGGGTGGAGTCTGAAGGCAGAGGGCCTGGGGAGCAAGTGGAATCAGGTGGCACCCTTCCCTGAGCTGGTCTTGAGCATGAGCTGGCATGGGCAAGAGCACAGGCTGGCTGCTCCGAACTGACTGAGAGCCCTGTTTGCCTTCACAGTATGGAAAGTGGCTTCTAATCTAAGTGAGGCTCTACCAGGAAACCCTGGAGACATGTGAAGTCCCAAATCCTCTCGCACACAGCACAGCTATACCCCTGCTACCATCTTGGGCCCTGCTGTGCCCCAGCTCTACAGTTCCCCGTCTAAACAACAGAGAGAATGAATACAGGAGGCTTCACATGGGCATGATCATTTCCCACTCTCCTTTTGTGATTAGCATAGGCTCTGCAGCCCACTGTGCTGCCTGGATGACTTTAGTTTATTCTGAAAAAAGAAAAAAAAACTAATTTAGGGATTGAGTTCTGTCAAACAGTAGTAAATAACGCTGATAGGCTACCTGCACCGTCTTGTCTACTGTCCTCACAGATTCACTAGGGAGCCTCGTACCACCCGTATATATAGCTGGGGACCCACACCATCGAGGTCTCAGAGCTTCTGTCTGATTTGTGGTGATAAAACCTGTGTCACTCGTGCTCCAAGTCTGGGCTCAGCACTGTGTAGAGCTATCTCCCGTCGGTTCCTTTTCTTGCTCTTTCTGTGTATGTATAACAGGGTCCCCTCTGTAGCCCAAGCTAGCCCTGAACTGGTGATTCTCCCACCTCAGCTGTCTGAAACACCGGATTACAGATACAAACCCTGCTCAATACCATCATTTCCTAAATGTCTCTTTGCAACCTTCTGTGTAAAAACCATGCACTTCTACCCTGGGTATAAAGACATGAGGTATATGCTGGTCCTTCCAGTCCAAGATTCCATTACTCAAGGGGATCCTAAGAACTGTCAGGGCCATGCCAGTTAACCCCAGCAGGCGACCCCCAGTTGAACAAGCCCCGCTCATTTCTCAGTGCGCCTTGGGTCTGCACTGCTTCAGACCCCCCGTGCAGTCAGAGTTTGGTATCTGACCTAGTTGGGCTGTGCTGTGACTTCAGGACAGCCCAGCACTTGCTTCGATGCAGTGTGTTAACACCTCTGCTAGTCTTTCCCACTTCCCTGCATTTTTAGCTTTACACCTTGGGTTCTGTGACCTCTTCCGGATTGTTAAAATGTTAGGTGGTGGCTGCACAGAAGAAGGGTGTTTCATCTTCCCTCCATCTTTTGACACTGAGGCAGAGCAGACAGCTGCTCCACTAAGACCCGGGTGACACCAAATGTTAGTGTATCATGAAAATGTAATTTTAAAAGGGCACTGGGTAGGTACAGGAATATCTGTTGGTAGAGTGGCTGCCTAGCATCCTCAAAGCTCTGGGTTTGATCCCCAGCACCACATAATGCAGACATGAAGGTGGACATATATAATCTCAGCACTCAGGAGGTAGAGGCGGGAACTCTGTGAGTTCGAGGCCAGCCTGGTCTACAAGAGCTAGTTCCAGGACAGGTTCCAAAGCTACAGAGAAACCCTGTCTTGAAAAAACAAACAACAACAACAACAAAAAAGAGTTGTTTTTTAAGTTTTCTCTTTATCCACATTCAGACTGCTTAGTCAAGAAGATGATCCAAGCACTTACCGTTTAGACTGAGTGTCGTGGGAAGGAACTGCACGACAGCCTACCCGAGCACAAAGTAGCCATCTTAGCTTACTTTAACGCTGACTCTACTTTGAACGTCCTTTGTTCACTCCCTGAGGCTGGCTGTCTTGGCGGGTCTTCAGTATCTGCAGACCAGTTTCCAGTTCTTCGGCATCCACCGTCAAGGTCCCTTTGCAGAGACGGCTGAGCTAGTGCTCAGAAGGGCACCCGGCTGCCAAGCGCGCTACCACTGGGCTGCGTCCCCATACTACCTGATCTGAAGCACGACTTCGGGCCTAACTCTGACTTTTAAAAAAAAAAAATCCTTTGACCTTTTGGTGTCTGGTTCTTTTGCTCTGGAATAGGGATAATATCTGTGTCATGGGGTAATTGTGAGGACTGAGCTGGTAATTACACATAATTTGCATGGAA
This sequence comes from Dicrostonyx torquatus, assembly GCA_028555095.1. Taxonomy (NCBI): domain Eukaryota; kingdom Metazoa; phylum Chordata; class Mammalia; order Rodentia; family Cricetidae; genus Dicrostonyx; species Dicrostonyx torquatus. Next base: position 979,188 of record JAQHUG010000484.1, on the reverse strand, counting down.
AAACACTGATGGAGAGGTGTGAACTAAGATTGCCTGTGGGCCTACCCACCAGCGTTTTCATTTACACCTCTGCTGAGAAATGCTGGCCTGCTGGAATGCCCACTACCTCTGTGGTCCTGCCTCTAAAAATGGACTTGACTCTCCCGCTCCCCTAGAGGTGAGCAAAGGTGAGAGGTAAGATGGTCTCTTTCAGTGCTGGGAGGTGGACCCAGATAACCGTGTGTCCTGTGGCCAAAGGTGCCCTGGATGGGAGACAAGCCCCGTGGCAGCTCAGTGTATGAATGCAGGAGCCCAGATAGGGGAGAACAGGGTGCTATGTGGTTAGGCAGAGGCCAAGTTTCAGACTGGGTGGACAGCTCCTGCTGCCCCCTAGGTCCCTCTGGCATTCCCTCCCACCCTTGCTGATGCCTCTTTCCAAAGGGACTGAATTTGCTTTCCCATCTTCATCTTCTCTCCATGTCTCTAACGCTGTCCCTGCTTCCTTTCAACAATGTAGCCAAGGAAACCGTCTGAAAACCTCCTTTTAGAGCAAAACTCTCTGGCTGACATCCTAATGCTCCTGCATTTCACCACACTCCGGCTCGACTTGTTTCCTGACTGCTTCTAACTCACTGTGGCCCCAGGGGCTTTGCACATGTGATTTACACCCTTCTCTTCTCCCCAAAACCACAGTCAGTTCCTTCAGGTCTAATTTGGATTGTTATCTCTTCAGAGCAGTCTCTCCTTGTCAATCTATCGGGTGTCACTCTATCCACCTACAGTCCTTGATTACCACATCATCTACTTCACACCCTTCTGCCACCATGCTGGATGATCTGGAGTCAGAATTTGTTTCTCTGCCCTGATTGGCTCCACTGCTGGAGGATGGAGCACACCGCCACAGTCACAGTAGTGTTTCCAGAAGCAGAGACAGCCCTTGTACCCATCCAAGCTACTGGCAATTTGTCCCCCACTTTCATTACTTTTACACCCACCCTTTCTTAAGATATCTTGAAAACTACAGCACCACCCACAATGCATGTAGAGATGATGTAGGTACCCACCCCAACCTCCATAGAATGCTCCCCTCAGAGGAGCATCTTCCCTGCGATTTGCCTCCTCTGTAGCCAGCGGGATGTGGGAGTTTCTCTGCAGGCTGTGTTTACAACGTCCTCCCATGCTTGTAGAGTTGCAGAGTCGAGACCATGTAGCTGTCCACCCTCTGCTCCCACCCTTGGCAGCTGACAGAAAACTCCCACAGTGCTGTCTGTTTCAAACAGTGCCGTGTTATCCCAGCCCAGTGTGAGCTGGGAATATGACCCCTCTTGCCTGCCCTAGCTACTCAGGTCAGTGGTACAGAGTGAAGACCACGAGATGTGTGTTTCCCCTTCTGTCACTCTGCCTGTGCACTCTGCTGACAAAGATGCTGGAACCCAGAGAGAAACTCCAGGTGACAGCCACATAGTCACCTTCAGCAAAGCTGTAGAAAAGTGGCATCTAAACACAGGTACTGTTGGCTTCCTGGTAACAATGGAGGTAGGGTGTTGACTTTCCCTCACACCCAGTCTCTGACTTCACTGTCATCCAGCAATTATTCTTTCAAGAGCAAAGCTCCAGCTGGTTCCAAAAGACCCATAATTGCAATCTCCGTCATCACAGTGATGTTTTTGAAAGTTTGGAGCAGATCCACCAGTGTTGCTCCCTGGAGGACAGGTTCATCTAACATCCACTCAGATGTGTCTCCGGTGCCTGCAGAGTTGCCCTGACAAGGGTTTGAGGTGCTAACCCGTGAGCCCTCCTTTAAAAACATCTCTGAAGCCCAGATCTCTAATCTATATCCTGAGGGATAAAACACAGGCAGAGAGCCTGTTGCCCTATTCCGTGTTCAATTGGGTGGCAAATGATCTGCCATCAACTAGTGTTGTGACCAAAGACAGGTTAGTCAGACCTTCTGAGCCTCCTCTTTGCTCCTTTCGAGCATGATGATAAATGGAGCTTGTTCATAGTTATTGAGAGTTTAGGTCAAGGATTTAGATTGATTAGCATGCCTTAGCTTTGTCTGCTAAATTCAGACAAGGCATTCTGTTAGCCTAAAATTGTTACTGTCTAGAATTTTAGACATTTTAGGCAATGGAACTTTTTGGTATCCCTGGGCCTGTCCATTCAAATCCATTTAGCTAATTCACAGGACAGGCTAGCATACTAAACTCTCCCGTTCTGTAAGACTTCCGAGTCAGCAGTCTGACGCACAGCAGCAGTGTTTTTAATGAGTGGATTAGCTGTGCAAAATGGATTGGCAGCTCATTAAGGAGCTCTTCCTCCACTCAGGAATCGTCCTCTTTCCTGTGGCTATTTCCCAGTAAGCCAGTTAGAGCCACCACACACTGTTCTGCCTGAGCTCAGACCCTCCGTGCTGCTTCTCACGGGTTTGTTGTCTCTAATGTAGGTGCCAGACTGTGCTCTCTTACAGTGATGGCTGTCAGTTTAGACAGGTCGTGCTAAGTGTGCTCTTTGATTTGTTATGAGTTTGCAAACCCAGAACCAACTCCACAAAATGTGTGCATGGTGAGCATGCAGCTCAGAATGAAGACCAGAGAGAGCCAATCTCTCAGCCATCTCTTGACTTCTCAGGACTTCTAATTTTTTTTTTTGAAATTCTTATCCTTGAAACCATTGTAAACAGACCTCCACACATGAAGTCATTCCTGAAATGAATCAGAAAAATGACTGATGAAAATACACAGGAAAGCAGAATCAGATGGGTCTAAAATCTTGAAGAGGTATGGGCAGGGGAGGAGTACTGAGTGGGGCTACACTGGCAACTGGAGGGTAAAAAGGGGGAGAAAAGAGAGGGGATGAAAAAAGAGAGGAAAGTAAAGGGTCCTGGGATGGTAAAGCTGGTGTCCTGTAGGAGTGTGAAAAGAAGAGTCTTGTGATCCCACAGACTTGTTCCCTGAGCTTTCCCCAGGCTGATGTGAACAAAGTGGTTCTTTTGTTGTATGTCATTATTTTTTTAAAGGTTGTATCTTTATTTTTAACTGTGTGTATGTGTGTGTGTGTGTGTGTGTGTTTGCACATGTGAGCACTAGTGCCCTAGGAAGCCAGAGGTGTATGACCCTCTGGAGCTGGAGTTTCAGGCAGTTGTGATCCATCTAATATGGTTGCTCAGAACAGAATTGTGGTCTTCTACAAAAGCAGTATAGGCTCTTAATTACTGAGCAAGGCATTTCTAAAAGACCCATCCATACACCCACGACCACCCACACACCTATGCCATCCATCAACTCCTCACCCACCTGCCCACCCATCCATCCACCTCCATCAACTCACCCACCCACTGCCCACCAATCCCATCAATCCATCCATCCACCTATCCAAACGCCCACCGAGCATTCGTGCACTCCATTCATTTCTAAGTACAGAGCCTAGGAAAGAAGACTATAAGAAACTTCTTGAACTGCCCCCTGGAACTCAAGTTAAACAATTTGGACATACACTTTTTCTGGCTGCACAAACCTTCAGAAAGTCTTGTTGATTCCAACTCCAAAGTCTTCCCTAAATCCACCCATTTATCTTGATCACAGTTGCCCCTGTCTGCAAGGTTGCTACTTACTTCTTTTCTTGTCAGTTCTCAAGGAAGCGGCAAACATGATCCATTGCATCGTTTGAAGTGCTCCATGGATCCCAGCTGGGCTTGCAGTAAATTCTGGTCTACCTCTGTGGACCCCAAAGCCCCACATGGTGGGGTTCTTCCCATCCACCCAGTGCCACTCTCAGGGTCTGTCCTATGCAGTGGTTGTGTCTTGTTGATGAGCACATGATCCTGCTCTACTCCCTACCTCATGGACTTCACACTCCCAGTTACCTCCACCTGAGTGTTTCCCTTTGACTCTTGTGTTGCCAGGTCTTGATCGCCAAGACCCTGCTTTGAGCTTGGTCTTAAATAAAGCTCCTCTCCATTCACCATCCTATCTTTATTTTTCACAAAGCTTTTGTTTCCCTCCCAAATTATCTACAGGAAATATTAGTCTACTTTCCATTGGTTTAGTTTCTTCCCCGACCCCCATGAGAGCAGGGACTTTCCTGCTCTGTTGCACATTGTTTGCTGAGCCACAAAGTTCCTGGCTAAATTCAGTGAGAATCAGTAAATATATGAGCTGAAGACACAAGCAAAAAGAGAGATGGTTATGACATGATGGGAGATGCTAGAAAAAAGATGATGCTATATGATGACTATTCTTAGTTGTCAACTTGACTGAATCTGGAATTCATTAAAATGAAAACATCTGGACATACCTGTAAAGGATTTTTTTCTTAATTAAGTCATTAGAAGTGGGAAGATCCACTTCTAATCTTAATCTTTAAGGGGAGGGGGAATGATACACCTTTAATCCACGCCTTTGAAGTTGGCAGATCCACCTTTAATCTGGACTACACCTTCTGCTGGCAGCCTAGGTAAGGGACATGGAAGAAGGAAGCTTGCTCTCTTTGCCTGCTTTTGCCCTCACTGCAAATCCATTCCTTTTCTGGCCTTACAGCCCACTCCTTCGGGATTTCTGCATATACTGACGACCATCTGAGAAAGTCAGCCTCATGGGCTGAACAACTCCTAGATTCTTGGGATCTGAAGATTGGATCCCCAGCGGTAATACAAGGGTCCCTATCTTGTTCTGGGCTCCACTGGCATTTCTGTGTGTGCATATGATGTACTCTGGTCCATTATACCCATCCATCTATTGGTTTTAAAGACAACATGGAGGGGTGAGAGCCATGGGTTCAGGTGTTAACTGAACCAGGTGCCTCTGCTTGTCCTCTTTCCGCTGTCCGTGCAAAGGTTCCTCTCTTAATTATTACACCTGACCGGACTCCAACATCAATAACCAATCGTATTCTTTCTTGAGAAATTGAACCATTCCAGAGGCACCTAGCAGTCTGTAGAGGACATTTGTTCTGTGACCAGTGTGGACAAACTGGTGGTGAAGTGGCATTTGGGGTGCTGCCACCGTCACCCTGCTGGCAGTCTTAGAACCTGGGAGACCTAGCCATGCCCTGGTCCAGATTTTCCATGTCTGGAAAATTTCAGCATTCCATCTTGGCTGACATGGGCAGGCTGAAGGTTGGTAGTCAGATAGTTGGGTGTAAATTTTTAGCAAATAATAGTAAATTTTTGCTGGTAGAAATCAATGGTTTTTTTGATAGACATCAGCTCTCACTTGAAATCACAATGTGTGTACTTGTGTGGGAGATGTAGGGATGAAGGGGGAGAGGGAGAGAGATGAGAAAAAAGAGATGAATGAATGAATGAATGAATGAGCATTCTCACTTCAATCCTGTATCTGGACACAACTGGTCTCCCTTAACTCCACATTTTGGGATCTTACTTAGGTAAGGAGATGAGAAAATGTGTGTTCTGGTCAGTTCGAGTTACATCCTCCCTTTGGCAGTAAGGTACCACACCACTCTGTGAAAGGGAGACAGCTGGGTAAATCCACTCCAGTTTCAAGATGATACTGGAGAAAACACCACAATAGAATCATTCCCATATGGGTGACCAGGGAAGGACATGTCCTCTTTTAGCTTCCAAAGACATGGCTGTTAAATGGCCCATGCACCCCTTTTCTGCGGGTCCAAGAAAGCAGACGCCGGTCTTGGAGTGCATATTTGAGTTTGATGTGGGAAGCACTCTCCAGACTTCAGATTTGCTCGGTGCTAAACACTCTCTGTGGAGACTGAGGAGCTCCGCCTTGGGGGCGACCTCACACAGTCTGGACAGCTCAGTGGCGGCGGGATCCTGTCGGGGGAATTTCGAATTTGGAGGGCGCTAACTAAATGCTCTGAGAGATCATACCCTCCTTCTGTTCTCCAGTTGCTCTGTCTAGAATTGTCAAGTGCATCTGCTTACATACAGGTGCCAGCTGAAGACCCCACCCAACCCCCCCGAGGAACAGCCCCTCTAGAGGGGCCTTGTCTATCTTTCCAGTCCCGGGGCGGGGGAGAGACTCCGGACCCTAAAAGGGAGGGGGGGGGGACCAGTATGGCGAGGCTGCCCATTGGTTGGGAGGCACCATGTGAACTACACTGGTTGGCTGGGGGAAGGGAGGAGGAGGCGGTTTCCCGGGCAACGGGAGGGCAAGGAGAGGCTGTAGTGGCAGAGCCCGGGCTGAGGAGCGCCGGTCAGAGTACAGAGCAAGACTGGCTGGAGGCTGTGGCTCCAGAAGCCGGCGTGGGCGCAGGTAGGACCCTGCGCTGCCTTCTTGGGGTCAAGCCTGGCCGGGCTGTCCACTAGGACCAACCTGGGGAAAGTTTGCGACCCAATTGGATTGACAAAATGAAGAGGACTTAAAGATGTTCTGGGTGGGCTTGGAGGTCCAGGCAGGGTGGGGTTGCAGAGGGGACAGAGCTAGGCTGGGAGACCGCACCCTTACTCCAGGACCTTTAAGTAAGGGCGAGGAGCCTGTGAAGCCACCAGGTTGCATCACAGAAACCTTACAGCGGACGCTCAGTCACATGCGTAAGAAGGCCGGCCAGTCCACCCACCCTTGTTCAGAGATGATTTGAAAAACTTCCTCAGCAGATGCTGGGCTAGCTGCACTGCGTCCTGAGACCCGTGGCTGTGAGCCCTCACTGTGCACTTTCTCAGGCCTCAGCACGAAATTGCAATTGCGCACGCCCCCATTCGGAGTGGGCGTGTGCACCTCTCTGTGCACGCAACCAAGGCGGCCCATCTCCTTGCGCGTGTTCTTCTGTTTTTGAGCGCTCTGTTTTGCGTTTCTCTGGCCCCACTCTGTGATTGTACCTCTGGGTTGTTCAGGCATCTGGGTCCCTGTTAATCTGTTGTTGTGGGCGTCTGCAAACACTCTCTGGGATGCTGGGGGCTGAGTACCACTGTTCCTAGCTTTTTCTGTCGGGGTCTGTGTTTTCTCTGTATGTGTGTCTTTTCTGTGTTGGTTTCTCAATATGTTTACGTGTGATTTTATATTGGAGCCTCTGTTTCTGGCCACATTTGTCTCCAAATATAGGTCTGGTACTCATCTGCGTGTGTTGGTCTGGGTGTGTGTATGTCCCCGTGTGTGATCGGAGCAGCTGTAGGTATGCGTGTGTGTGTGTGTGTGTGTGTGTGTGTGTGTGTGTGTGCACGCGTGCTATGCCTGTATATGTCTTGTCTCTCTAGTCTGCCTGCTTAATGGGTCTTCCCATGTCAGCAAGAGGATGGGGGTAGGTTGATCAGAGAGAGCCTGAGCTGGGGCACCAGGCCAAGCCCGGTTCCGTAGCTGTCTTTCTCTCACACTCCACTGCCTGCAGGCAGCTGCCGGCCCCAGGCGGAGCTTGAGAAGAGGCACCCAAGCACTGGAGCCCAGGCCCTCCTGGGTGAGGGGTGTGCTTGGCCAGTCAGCTCTTTTCTTTACTGCAAAGGGACTTCGGTGGTGGCAGCTTGCACCGCCCAGCTGGGGCCCTAGTGACTTATTTTTGTGAGTGATCCTTTCTTTTCTTGAGGAAGAGGCGGGAGCATGCTCTGCTTGCTGGTGTGCTCAGATAAAGGCGCTGGGGTTGTGGGCTGGGTCAATCCTCCTGGCAGAAGTGTCTGGTTCACAGATTCCTTTGGGAGTACCCCACCCTGCACCCTAAGTCCTAAGCTATACCTCCTCCGTACTCTTTCATACATTTTGTGACTTGCCTATCGTTCTGTTGATAAAAGGTTAGGTCTGCAAGAAGCCCTCTGGCTCTCCCATTAGCACAAGAAAGCAAATCCTGAATTAGGGATGCACTCCTCTTACAAAATAACACAGACCAGGTTTCCCTTTCACAACCCTCCATCTTCAGTCTGGGCTGGAAACCAGAACTGAGAGCTGCTGCAGAGAAGAGGGAGAAGATCAAACCGACAGTGACCAATTTTGCAAACTTAGGAGAAATAAGCAAAAGTGGAAAGTAGGCTCAGGTTCCCAACATCTCAGCAGGAATGGGTCCAGCTTGCGAGCCCTAGCCTGCTGCTAGCGCTGGCATTGGAATCTCACTGGCTATTCAGGGGAACTGGGGCTTTCTATAGTAAAGGACCTCAGTAGTGCTCTGAGGGAATCTCTGCCTTGAAGACTAAACTCTGTCCTGGTACCCTGTGGACTGAATCTGCAGACTGACCCCCTATACCCCTGTTGTGATTGTCCAGAGGAAGGAGTAGGATTAGGTGTGGAATGGGAAGTTGAAGCCCTGTGGAATCTGTGTTTGGTCCAAGACCCCTGGCAGTGTGTTTAAATATCTGTACCATGGCCAGGCTTGTCTTCTGAATGTCTAGATCATGGAGCTTGCCCATAAGGCTCCCAAGCTCACCTGATGGTACCACCTGCTCCACCCCCTCCACCCCTGTCCCAGGCTGATTGACTGACATCTGGGTAACTTATGGCACAGAGGACAAGCTGCTGCTGAACGGTTGCATTTGGGGATCAATCCAACATGTTCACTTTCTAATGAACTAATTAATGTTCTCTTAGTCTTGCTCCTTCCCCATCTCCACCTCCAAGCACACTTAAACTTCTGGAGACTTCTCTGGCAGTAAGTAAGTGGGGCATTTGCTCTTACAAAGTTTCCTTGCCTTGCCAATCAGAACACACTTCAGAGATGGCACTGACAGCAGCATCCTTGCTTCCTGGTGACTTCAGCCACAGGGCCCAGGGCAACAGTGGCCCCAGAGCTGGGGCAGACTGCCTTCTAGAGAAAACAAAAGGCTTGCAGGAGGTGTGGCACATCTCACTCCCTGCTGCCAGGGAAGATACTTCTGTGGCGACAGCATCTGTCCTCCTGTGCTTTCAGGGTGTGTGCGCCTGTTGGTGTGATAGGATGTGACAGGGTCTCACCCGGGAGAGAGGGCTGGTTCAAGCCTGGTGGAAGGGCCAGAACTGCCCTGGCGGACAGATGCAGGCGGAGTCCAGGGCTGGAGAAGTCCTCCCGGGAGGAGACCCTTCTGAGCACTGAGTTTTGTTTGTTTTTCTTTTTCCCTTTCATTATTATTTGTGAGCCCAGGCAGGAGCTATAGGAAGTATAGACTCTGAACTAGATAAATGGCAGTGATCTTCCCAGAGAAGTGTGGACATAAGTGAGAATTCTGAAACCAGACCTGGCTTCCAATTCTAGACACATGGCTTCTTAACTATCTTTTGTTTTAAGGAAGTTGTTTGACTGCTCTTGTTAAGTATTCAACGAAAGGCAAAGTGACTAGCACATGACTAAGGGATTCATTGAATAAATGGATATATGTATCAGTAGGTAGCACCAGAGACACAGCAGGCATTCCATGACCTTAGCAGGTCACATATTAAATGAATGTCATCCTTTAGTTATTAGTGTTACCTGCACTCTCTAGATGAGAGAAGTTAAGGTACTCCACCAAGGTCACGCCGTGAGGCAGTTGCAGAGTTGAGACTCAACCCCAGCTACATTGATCTGAATCTTCCACTAGGTCGTAGACCACATCTGGAAAAGGCTCTGCTTGGAGGAGGTTTGGTAGTTCTCTAGCATTGTTCTCTGGAACTGTCTTTTCTAGAGATCTCTCAGAGGGGTGATGTCCAGGGTGCTTGTGGGCAGCCCAAGCGTGCTTAACTGTTTCCTGGGCCCTTAGAGAACTGAAATCTTGCCATCGGGTGTCCCTTTGCTGGACTTTCAGCCCCTCATTGATTCTTAATCCAAATCAGAAGGGGCAGTGTGATTTGCTGAACTCTGTTGGGGCCCAGTGTGTGGCATAGGACAAGCCACACTCCTCAGGGGTGCACCTGGGAACCTGCATTTCCTTCTACAGCATCTCTCCCAGGTACTCCCCACCCTGGTCTTCCCCTTCTCATGAGCCCTCTGTTGCCAACCCTCCCATCTGCTGTTCAACCTGCCTTGGCAGTGAGCTGCATGGAAGACTGACAGAGGGTGGTGACAGAGGATGACTTCAGCCTCCTTTCAAAGTGGCTGCTGATCAGGACAGCTGCAAGGGAGACTTCTGGGGGCTTCTGGCTTATGCTAACTCTGACTGGATCTGGCTGTAGCTCTCCCGGAGACTGGCACCGACTGAATTGCTGGGAGGCTAGTGTTTGGTTAAAAATTCTGGCAAGAAGCTAGTGCTTTTTAGTAAACCCCTGCCACCCCCTCAGCCTTTGTTCTCCAAGGTGCTAGTGTTGAGAGGAGAGACATTTGGTGTTGCTGACCAATGTAATATCCTTATGGCGCCCTTAGGCCTGTCCCCACCTCTCAAACCACCCAGGGAAGTTGCACTCAATGATCATGCTTTTCTGGGGTACTCTTTTCTCTCCCCTCCTCCCTGACTTTCAGAGCTTCTGTGATGACGTCAGGAAGGAGGTAACCAGTGTCAACTCTGCCTGCAGGTTCCAGCTGGGAATGCAGCCCCATGCCATAGCTGCTTTCCAGCTCTGTCCGATCCATGCTGCTCTTTCCCCTCCCTGTGGCAAGACTGTGTCACCTGCCACACACCACGCCCTCCAGCTGGAACTGGGGGGGGAGAGGCGATGCTGGTGTTTCCGCTTCCCTGAGCATCTCCCCCTTTCTCATCATCCCATGGTGCCTTATTGCTGCCCTGACAGTGAGCCCCACGTGGGCTCTTCCAGCAGAGCAGGCGACATGGGGAGTCCATGAGTCACCCCCAGGTTGCTTGCCCATGGATGTGATCAGTGGTGGGTTCAGAAAGAGATTGTTGGCTGCTGCTGGGCCCAGGCCTTGCTGTTTAACTCCAGATGGCAGGCAAGACAGCTCGAGCACCACACTTCACCAAAGACAAATCTGACTGTTGAACATTTTCTCTTCAGGTCTGGGTCTCTCTGCAGGAAGGAAGATGACAGCCGGGAGGGGAGCCACCATAGAGACAAGCACTCACAAGAGCTTCGAGGAGCGGCTGGCAGAGAGGTGTTTGTGCTGATTTATAGGAGCCAAGGGCTGCGAGAGGGATGTGGATGTTATCAGCTTGGTGGATTAAATGCCCATTTACATTGTTATTGACATATAAATTATCTGTGCCAAGCAGGCAGTGAGGCAGAGAATTCCTGGGGCAGGGATGTGGCACATGCCCCAGGACATGGACTCCTCTTTGCCCAGATCTGTCCTTTGGGCTCTTGTAAAGTGAATTGCAGACCTGAAGTGAAACTCTGCTCCTCATCCTCGAGATGTCAGTGGCAGCCTCCTTCATCCCCAAGGCATCGCTGGCCAGCCAGGTTCCCAAGTGGCTTTCAAGAAGATGGCAAGAAGTTTGAAGAGATAGTGCAATCTCCCTCCTGGTGGGACCTGGTCTGGTGTGCACAGGTCGCTGTTGTGTGGGTCATTTGGGTCTACTGTGGATTTAGAATACCGTTGAAGGAGATTTTATGCCTGGGAAATGGAATCGATTTCTGAGTCAAGCCAACAGCAGAAGAGGAAGCCTGTCACACACGGACTGGAAGACCAAAAGAGGGTAAGTGATAGAACTTTGCTTATTGTTGCTTCCTGGAGGTGGAGTTGCTAGGTGCGGCTTAGAGCTGGGCGGTTAGCAGAACTGTGTTCGTTGATCAGACCTGTCTGTCTCTCTCTGCTCAGGAGGTGATGTGGTTGCTCCAGACTTTGGTGTCCTAGTGCTGTTTTTTGCTTTGGGTCATTGGTGGTTGAGACTTGAGAGAAATGAAAAGAAAGAATATTTTAATGCCCGGAACTAGGAAAGCAAGGACTTTACAGAAGTCAGTAAAAAGTCCTGGTGCTCTCAAAGCCAAACTGGGTTCCTTGGTGTTGCAGTTGTTCTGGGGGTGTGTTCACACTTTGCCTTTCTGGGCATGGTGCTCCTTACTGAGCTGATTTTGTATAAGGAATTTTCTGTGTTTTCTACCTGCTCTTGCATATAAGGATCAAAAATGTGCCTTGTGAACTCTCTGGTTCCATTTGTGAGAATGTCACAGTCACTTACAGTGGCCCATTGAGTGCAGGTCACTGGCTATGATTGGTCTGAAAGCCACAGTCACCCAGGACTTCTGTCTTCCAGTTAACTTTCAACTCTTCTTCAGAATCCAGGCACACTAGGGAGACCCACTGGTATGTTGTAGCTGATGATTGAGGAACCCGAGGCTGGGTATGACCAGGGGCTAGCATGAGTTAAACTTGTTGATGTAGAACCAGAGACTGTATTTGTCTGCAAATGGACCCAGTGTTTTCATCGAAATGTGGGGTTGGTACCCAAACTTGTAGCATTCTATCCAGGTGATGTGGTATTGTCTTCCCTCCCCTTGTGAATTTCAAAGATCAACTCTCCCAATGTGTGATACCAATGGCTTTTTAACCCTTCCTATTCGATTTTAGCTGTGTTGTGTGTGCGTGCGCATGTGCGTGTGTGTACACAGATTTTGTATTGGGATTTACATTGTCTTTAAAGGATACAAATAGATTGAAATACGTTTTGAAAACACAAACGCTGACTTTGTTTGTCAGCGTTTGTTTGATCCTTAAAGAAAGGATCGCTCCCAAGCCTGGCCCCCTTGATTCAGGAGGAACGCCCCCATCTCAGACACCTAGATAAGTGAGATTTGTTTTGTGGAGTTTGACTGCCAAGTATAGAGCTTCTGCTCCAGTTTCAGTAGGCGCGTTACCAGAGCTAGAAAGAACATTGATTGCAGTGAGCGGTCTGAGGAATGCCTGCATTTGACAGTGTCAGCCAAGTTTGAGATCCAGACACTTAGCAGAGGAACATTTGAGACCTCTGATACTGTAGAAAATTTTAATTGGGCTGGTACACTAAGATAATATGCAATTACGATGGCTTCTCCTTGGCTAGGTGTAGCTGTTTGCATTTCCCATCTGTTCTTGGCTTGGGCTGGGTTGGGTCTACATGTACCACCGAGCCTCTGGAAGGAGAATACAACCCCAAGTGAGGCTCGGCGACAGCTGGGGTAACATCAATTGGTCATGCTCAGCTGACATTCATTTTAACTTGAACTCTAGCCGTCATGGTGATTATTAAATTTATAATGATATATGTAAGATCCATTTTAATGGCTCTCCATGCTCGGGTGAGCCCTCGCTTGTGCTGGGAAAATAAAGCTTAATAGAGTATTACATTTCATTTTCTACTGAATTTTCTGGGCAGAGGTTGAAACTTGGCTTAGGAGGAATTAGATTGTTTTCTCTGATAGTCCATGTGATCGAGTTCAACATTGCTGAAGAATAAGTCCGGGCTTTCAGAATCCTGCCACTGCAGCAGCTTCTGTTGTGTGCCTGTGTGTGTTTGTGGGTAAACACACGTCCCATTTGCGTCAAGTGTGAGGCTAAACAAGCCTCACAGCATGCAACCTGGAATGTCCTGTCCACAGGGCTGAAAGGCAGCTCTGCAGTGTTTGGCTCCTGCCTCAAAGGAGCTAAGAGCTCCTCTTTTGGGAGACTGGCTGAAAAATCCCACAAAGACAAGGAATCTGCCGGTTGGGGGGATGCTGGGAAGCTGGGGAGCTGGAGAGCCTCCACCAGCATGAGTTACCCATGGGCCTTTGTGGGATCAATGACACACAGACACAGCAGAGGGCTAACAAGTTGAACTTTTGCTATATTTCCTACTGTCATGAGCAGCAGGAGATGCTTCCTTGTGCTTGGTGGTAGCTTCATTTTGCTTGCCCTGTGGATGGAGTGGCTGGTTCAGGGCCACCTGGGATGTGGTCTTTGGAGCCCCTCATTCTGTGGGTGAAGGATGCCATGGTCTGCAGGTGGAGAAAGCTGGGCTCACATCCTAATGCTGCTGTCCCCACATTGTGTGACCCTAACAGAGGACAAGGACAGGGCCCAGATTAAAGGATACAGAGTAATAAGGAGCTTGTACTTGGCAGACATTTAAAAAGTGTGCTATATATCTTTGGGACAGGTTGAACTGTTGTATCATTCTCATTTTGTTTTAGAGAACTGCCTGAGGTTGGACTATAAATAATGAAGCTATCTATACTTACTATTCAAATTCAGAAGGTGGAGGAGAGAGTTCTCTTCCCCAGTTCTAGCCAGCAGTGGTGACTGTCAACAGTTTGATCTGCTCAGGTGTGTCCTCCTTGCAGCGGGTGGATCGCATGTGTCCTGAGGCAGCCAACCATATCTGTAGATCTTAATGTCATGTCACAGTGTCACAATGCTGGGTCATGCCTGGGGTTTAAAGACATTCCTTTTTACAGTATTGGTGGCGGTTTGTGTTCTTTACTAAGATGAAACCATATTGCATAGCATTTAGGAAGGTTGCTTTTCTACTTAGCATCGTGTGTGTATTTGGCTCACTGCACACATACCTGCCCTGTCTTCTACTGATGGCCATGGGCATGCCAGGCTTTCACGGCCATTCTCATGCAGATATGCCTGTAGGATGTGTCTAGCTCTGGAATTTTGTTTGGTATTACAAGATTCCATCACTCATGGATTCTCAAGGATCAAAGATGGGTCTTCCCATAGCAGGCTTGGCTCCGGGCTTAGGACAACTAGGCAGGTATTCCCTCCTCCACTCTGAAGATTGAATGTGGAGCCTGTGCTCTCTGGTGTCACCTCCTGCCATGATAGAAGTGTCTTTCTATCCACTGAATGTATCAGTGGCCAATAGCCACTGCTGGCTGTGGAACACTGCAAATATGACCTTTGGGACCGAAGAACTGGGTTTTCTGTTTTATTCGTTTCAACATAGATCTAAACAGACACATGAAGTTAGTGGCTACCATCTTGGGGAATGGCTTTCTGAGCAGTAAACAGTAAATATTGTTGTTATTTGTAGGCCATGGTTTGTGCAAAAAGAAAAAATAGAGAGAGGTAGAGAGAGACAGAAAGAGGTAGAGCGAGAGAGAGAGAGAGAGAGAGAGAGGGAGAGAGAGAAGGCAGGCAAAGGGGTGACATGAGGAAAGAGCTAATTTCATTTTTGTGATCAATTTTAAACTTCCTTTTCAGCCAGGCAATGGTGGTGCGCACCTTTAATCCCAGTACTCGGGAGGCAGAGGCAACTCTGTGAGTTCAGGGCCAGCCTGGTCTACAAGAGCTAGTTTTAGGACAGGCTCAAAAGCTATAGAGAAACCTGGTCTTGAAAAACAAAAACAAAAATAAACAAAAAAAACCCTGAAAAACATGAAACAAAAAATAGTTCCTTTGCACTGAAAGTATGTTAGATCCAGTATCCAGTAAAGTAAAAGCTTCTAAGGTTTCAGACTGGTATATTTTTAATGCATTTTATATATCTATATAGATACCCCACAAATCAAGATATGTAATAGATCTTTCTAAAAAAATCAATTATGTTTTTAAATGTGTGTGTTGCCTGCATGTATTTATGTACCATGTGCATGCCTGGTACCCATGGAGTTCAGAAGAGGATGTTGGATCTTTTGGAACTGGGGTAGGTGATGCCTGTGAGCCACTTTGTGGGGCTGTAACTGAACCCCGGTCCTCGGTAAGAGCAACAAGTACTCTTAACCACTGAGCCTTCTCTTCAATCCAAGACATATAACATCACTTGCTCTGAGTATGGTGGGCCGAGTTGAGAGTAAGGAGCTTCCACCCCAAGGCAGGTTCTTTGGGGTGGGGACCTAATGGTGAGCACTGGCTCTGAGAAGATCTGGAAGTAGCTCTATAGTCACCAGGTTTCAGGTCTGGACCCTGTAATGGGGGCAGGTGTCTTTCGGAACTCACAAAGCTCCTCCCTCCAGCATTGGCGACATCCCCCCTGGTGCCACCTATGAATAGCAGATCCTTCTGCCTCTCTGTCAAATTCAAATCTTGTGCTGAGTCAGGAATCAGGCAAAGAGGCCCTGAGGCTGCAAATCAGCCCAGACAGAAATCCAGTTGCTTGAGTGTGGCTGTGTGCTGAGGGCATTTACCCAGCACGGAGGGGAGAAGTCAGACTTCCCGACAGACAGCTATTGATCTGTCCTGGGAAGGACTTTTGGATTAACCCCCCAACTTCTTCTTCTGCACAGGACTGTGTTCTCCTCTGCAAGCTCTCCCGCAGAGGGCAAGTGCTGGAAAGAAGCCCTTCAAAGAGGCTTGGTGACTGAGAAGTGACAAGGATAGCTTAGCTTGAATATTCTTCAGGATGTCACCTACTCAGCAGGAACGCTTCCTAGAGCCAGTTTTTAAAATGGCTTTGGAGAGGGTAGACTCGGGCTTTCATGTAATTAAAATTTATAGCGTTGGCTGAGCTGCTCCGGATGGTAACCAGCAGTGTCCCTCTAAGAGTCACGCATCACTCCGCTCGCCGTACCAGCCTTTCCGTGTCCTTTGTGTACAACCCTGACTGCCCTGTATTCGTGGCCTCGGCTTACAACCATTTGCCCCAACAAGGACACCCCACTTTACCTAATCACCCCTTCTGAGCCAAGTTGGCCTGACATCTGTCTCCTCTAACCTCTGGCGTTTTCCATTTCTGATTTCATATCAAAGACAGCTTACATGGAGGCTGCCATAACATTCTGGCTAGTTCTCTCCTCTACTGCACCGTCCATTCCTGGCCTGATGACTCTACACAGCCTAGCTGCTGCCGTCCTGATCAGTGATTTCCCACTCGTTCCTCTGCAGAAGCTGTTGTAATTAGGGGAGAGGTGTGTGCGGGTTGTATGTTCCCCAGCCACCGCTGGTCGCCTGCACCCAAAATAACCACATGACAAACTGGATTCATTTAAATCCTGCCTGGCCCATGATCTCTAGCCTTTTCTTGGCTAGCTCTCACAATTAAACTAACCCATTATAAAAGTCTGTATGTCACCACAAGGTGGGTGACCTACCGGACGAATCTATGGTACTTCCTTCTGCGCCGGGGGACCTCATGGCGACTGGCTCACTTTCCTTCTTCTCCTCAGAACTTCCGTTCTGTCTACTCCGCCCACCTAAGGACTGACCTATCTATAAGCCAGGCAACTCTTTATTCAACCAATAAGAGTAATACAAAATACAGAAGAACACTCCCACATCAAGAAGCCACCCTTGTCAGCCCAGCTCTCTCATTCCCTGTACCCCACATCTGTCCTGGCTAAACTCTAGTGACTTTCCTCAACAGTTGACCCCATGTCTGAGGCTTTACTTACATTGTTATTGTTCTCCCACACACACAAAGTACTCCACTGCTGGGCCCCTCCCCCACTCCTCACAAACAATGGATATCCTTGTCGTTCTACACCTCATTCAGGAGCAGCGAAGTAGCTGCTCACTGCACCCTCTCACTTCCTGGGTGCTTTCCCATGCCATAACCTCTGAACCAGACACTTGACTCTTTAACAGAGGAGGCTGAGCTTGTCCATCACTTCATCTTCTGGAACACGGGAAGCTCCTAATGCAACTTACTTAAAACAATGAAGGGTATATGGTGTCTTGGGTCCTCTTTCTCTTTGATTATGAAGTTGAGTTTGGTCCTTTTAGATTTAATATGTTTCCACTAACAGACAGAGGTGGGGAAAATATGACTCAAGCAAACAGTCAAGGGTTCTGTGAAGGACTTGAGACATTTGATATAGGAGGACCAGATAGGTTCGAGAGAGAGTGGTCTCCAAGCAGGTGTACTGAAGTGACAATTGGAATTAGTGTGGATCTGGTGACAAGGTGGGTAGGTGAATCTTAGGCACCTGTCACAGGAAAGCAACTGATGCTATCTCCATTTGGTGTGAGGCACAAGAGCTACAGAAAGACACAGGGCTGGGTAAAGGGCACATGGCCCATTGACAATCAAAAGTAGATAGCCCTACCCCTGCCTTCCCTTCCCCAGAGACAGTTACTTTCCAGGGAGTGAAACAGCCGTCCTCCGTCAGTAGAAACGAGCTTGTATTTTACCACCTCAACTAGATCTCCACTAGGGAAGAAGACTTGGTAGATTGCTGGAAATCTCATCTGGACACCAGAAAATGTTGCCTGCATCTCCAGCTGGCATTCGGGGCAGGCACGTTTGTCAAAACCTTCCGTCAGTCACTGATGTCCAAGACCTTGCTTTCTCCCCTTGGTCAGTGCTGCTTCCATTTGTTCCTGCTTTAAACTAGCCTTGGCAGAGCTTTAAATGACAAGGGGACATGTGACAAAGCCACCTCAGTTGTTTGGTATTGTTACCCATATAGTTATGGAACTTTTTAATGTTAGAGAATTTATCTAACCTTTCTAGCATTCGCCTTTGAGGTGAGATTTAGGATGCTACTAATGGTACCTGGAGAGAACCCCGAGACACGTCACTGGCCATACTTAGCACAGCACTAAGCTATTGAATGAAAACTGTCAGAACTCCCTGAACCTGGCAGAAAGCCCCTCAGTGTTGTAGTTGGGGAGTAGCTGGGTGACTTCTGACACTGGGGTTTGCTTTTGGTTAGTTGTGGCCTCACGAAATTCCTTCTGGCTTATACCTCTGCTCCTGTGCATCCTTCTGAAGGCAGGTTCATGGCCAAACCTCCTTTGTGTGACACTGTTGTTGACACCATTGACCCCATCATTCTGCATGCTTCTCACATCGGGGAGTTGAGGCTTCGGTGCAGGTCTGAGACGCCCTTTGCAGTTTGAGTTTTTGCTTCAGGATGACTTTGTGAGTCATCTGCTGTGTTTTGTGGCATCCCCTAAAAGTCAAGCACCAGAGGGAATGTCTGCTTACCTGGAGGTGGCATTTCAATTCCAGAGTCACCCAGGTTCCATTCCCCTACAGCTCAGATCAGATTTTTGCATGCCTGGGGTTTGAATCAAAATAATGACATCTCTGACTCCTATCTTCAGGGCATTAAATTTTAATCTTCCTTCTCTTTGGGATAATTAGAAAGAGAGCGCTAGTTGTGGGGGCTGGGAAGCAAACTGGGAGTAGACATGGATGGCAGAGGCCAAGCGGGGGGGTTGTAAGGCAGATTCTTCTGAAGTTAGGCAACAACTCTGGGGACTTGTGGCTGCATGCTGAATCTATTTGCAGGGACAAAGGACTGGGCCTGAGGCAGGTGGCAAGGAGGTCAGGCCAGGGTGGCTCCGGACAGGGACCTGGGGCCAGGACTGTGCATTTGTGCTAGGAGGGAGATTAAGAAGTCCCCTAGGGTGATTATGGGACTGTTGCTTTTGCTAAACTGAGTGGGCAAATACCAGGATCCTCAAAGCCATGCTTGTTGCCAGCACCCATACTTCTGGGAGGGGAGGGCTGGGCACAGGGCCTTGTGAACTAATAGTCTGCATCTTGGTCATAGCTAGTTCAGTCCTCTGACCCCCATCCCTTATAATGCCATCACGGAAACAACAACCAGGCCATCCGGGAACACCCAAGTCCAGGTTCCTGTTGACTTCAGAGGTGGGGGTAGGGGGCTCCTTCTGGGTTCCTCAAAGGGTAGGTTAGGATGAGATGAGAAACTTCTTGGGAGAGTCTATGTGCACATCAAAATATTTCCCTTTTTCCATCTGTGGTTATAATTTAAAATTTCAGTAAGCAAAAGTCCTCAATTACATGCACAATCCTCATGGAAAGCTACAAAATAGAACAAAGCAATTGTAGATTCCAGACCCCATGCATCTTAACATGTGTATCCTGCCTTCTGTGGATTGCTTAGGCTGACTCTTGCCCGGGTCATTCAGTTTCATGGTGACTTCATCAGGACATGCAGTACAGTGTTTGTCTAACAGCAGAGGACCTGCAAATGCTCTCTGAATGAATGGGAGACAGCAGGCACTCTGAACGGGAGTGGGCACAAAGAGGAGTTAGGACTCCACTCTGGTTATGATCTGGAGTTGCTGTCAAAACAATAGCGGGTGAGAATGGAAAAGGTCTTAGCTGTCTGAGTGTCCGAAAGGAGAGAGGCGTCTGGTCTGGGGGCACTGCTTAGGTGTGGCTGGATCACACTCGTGAGTCTCTGCACATGGGAGAGTTCTGAACTGTCCCGTGATTATGAATCTGCCATCCCTCTGCTTCTGCCACAGATGTCCCTCTCTTTTTGAGCTTCCATGTGTCTGTGGTGATGGTGACCTAGGAAGTCGTTCTACAGATGTCTGCACGGGCTGACTACTTAGAAGTTCAATAAGAACGTGATTCATATGCACCTCAAAGGGGAAGCACTTAGGGAATAGGTCTAGAATATCTCCTTCCACGTTGTAGCACAGAGGAGCAAACTGAGAGACTTGGCAGGGGGGAATCTCTGTTTCCTTGGGGAGGGGCATTCCACCAAAGTCCACAGAATGCCAGCAATGCAGACAGATGACATAGTCATTGGTAGAGAAACTCCTAAGTTCTCCTAGAACGAAAAGTCTGTGGAGCTGGGCTTGTGGTGTTCTTCATCCCAGAAACTCTGAGAAAATGAGAATGGTGATCAAAAGAAATATCCTTTTTTTGTAATTTTTTTTTTAAAAAATACCAATCCAAATTCCCACTCCCTCCCCTCCTCCCATTCTCTCCACACACCCTCCCACCCCACCCCCTCTAATCCTAAGAAAGGATAAGTCACTTTGCTTTGTGGAAAGTCCAAGGTCCTCCCTATTACATCTAGACTGAGCAAAGTACCCATCCAAAGAGAATAGGATCCCCAAAGGCCAGTACATTCAATAGGAATCCCAGGGCCTTCAGTCTGCCCCAGCCATACAACTGTCAGCCACATTCAGAGGGAATAGTTTGGTCCTATGCTTGTTCCTTCCCAGTCCAGCTGGAGTTGGTG
>JAQHUG010000484.1:917851-958607 GCA_028555095.1 Dicrostonyx torquatus | reverse complement strand
GTAAGGCATTTTGCTTTGTGGAAAGTCCAAGGCCCTCCCTATTACATCTAGACTGAGCAAGGTATCCATCCAAAGAGAATAGGATCCCCAAAAGGCCAGTACATTCAATAGAGATAAATCCCAGTTCCTTCAGTCTGCCCCAGCCATACAACTGTCAGCCACATTCAGAGGGAATAGTTTGGTCCTATGCTTGTTCCTTCCCAGTCCAGCTGGAGTTGGTGAGCTCCCATTAGCTCAGGTAAACTGTTTCAGTGGATGACCCCTTCATGGTCTTGACCCAAGAGAAACATTCTGAGCCTAGAGACCCATTCAGGTGGGCACTGAATCAGACATGCCCCGCGAAGGGCTCGCCATCAGGTAGCTTGAGGTGCTGACTGCTCACGTCTCTGTGGTGTGGGGTCCACTTCTCTGCATTTCTCACTGCTCCTGCCACCGTCCCTCCCTGTCCCTTTTCCCCAGCCCCCTTCCTCTGCCGATCTTCAGGGCTAACCCTCAGCAGCCCGCCAGCCCTCATTGGCTCCACCTTCACTGTCTGCTCCTTGGCAAAGTCCTTAGACCATCTTATCAACCCTTCCCTCTGAGTAGGTTTGATGGCAGACTTCCTCCTTTACCCTCGTCAAGCTCCATCTGTTGGTTCAGTCTTGACAGCTATCCTGACTGAAGCCTGCCCAGGCCAGCCTTAGCAAGAATACCTCTTTCAAAGTCAGGCATGGTAGTGCACACCTGTAATCCTAGCTCTTGAGAGGCTGAAGAAGGAGGATTGAGGCTAGCCTCGGCTATCTAGTGAGACCATGTCTCAGGAAACAAGGCAATGAGTAAAAGAAAAGTAAAAAGGCTGCTGTCAGCTTAGTAAGACGTTCCCCTCCCCCAATATCTGATCAAGTGTTTTCCATTCCTTAATGAAGAAGTCGTGGACCTGCCTTCAACAAGAATCCTGTTAGGTTAGTTTAGCAAGAAGCCTCACCTCTGATTTTTGCCTAACTTTTCTCAGACCCCTCACTCTGCTCTGGCCACACAGGGCCCAAGCTATTTTTAATGTCTTCAGAATTGAACCCTGCCTCTGTTTCTCTTTCGATTTCTCTCTTGCTGTGGTCTTGAATAAACTCTTTTTTTGTTTTGTTTTGTTTTAACAAGCACCAGAACGTTTACACTTTAAAACAAGATTTATTTGTATTTGAGGGTTTGTCTGTGTGTATGTCTGTGTGCCACACACACATGCCTGGTATCCTTGGTGGCCAGAAGAAGGTGTTGAATACCTGGCAGTTGGAGTTGCAGCTAGTTATGAGTTGTCGGGTAGCTGGGACTGAACCCTTTGCAAGAGCAGCCAGTGAGCTGTTGAGCCATCTTGCTAGCTCAGAATATTTACATTTATAAACAAAGCTGAGCTGGAGAGATGTTGGCCTTTGGATGTGCTAATTACTGAGTTCTGTGTCTGTGCCCTGGTTAGTCAGTTATGGCTAATGTCAGGCAGTCACATGGTGTAAAACCTCACCCTTTGAGTGTGAATCGCTCTCAGGAGGTGTGGCTGGATGGGCAGTGATGGGCATCTCTTTTTAATTGGGTAAGATTTGACATAAGAGGGGCAGAAGACAGTGAGGGGCAGGAGGCATACTCAGTAGTAAGTGGTCCAGAATGTCTTGTGAATGTCTTCCTCTCTGGGCCATCTCACAGTGTGACATCACATGAATGAATGACATCACGTGAATTACCATCAACCCCATATCTCCTTAGGTTTCATAATGGCAAAGCTTTCCATGGCAGAGAACAGGAAGCTGGACAGAGCGGGATGGACTTCAGGAGTCAGGAGTCTGGGTTTGGATCTTGTCTTAGCTGTTGTCTTCATCTTAGGGAAGCCTCTGGACCTCTCTGCCTCACCTACCAAGTGGAAATCCTGACAGTTTCATCAATGAAGCACTTGATATATGTAAAGTACTTGATGCAGCAGCGCCCAGTGAGCTCGCGCCTATGTGCATCTCAGCTCACACGGAGCTCCAACACTGCGCTATCTTGTTGAGGGTCTTGTGGGTTCCTTGTCTTCAGGAGTCTGAAAAGCCCTTGGTTCTGCTCTCAGCCTGCCAGCTCCCAGAGATACAGCTCTGACTTGGCAGTCATGTCTTGCCCTCGTTCCTTCTTATTCTCCTCTGACATTGTTATAACTTTTTGCTGGAATTTGGGATATAGGTCGCTTTTAAGGGAAACCTTCTGCTTGGGAGACAGGGCTTGTGACAGTCTAAATGCCTTTTGTCCTGGACACCGTCCATGATCTTGAGTTATTGTAGCAAGCTGAGGGAGCCAACTCACTCTGTAGATAGAGATGTGGGGAGGCTTGACAAGGTGAATGGCGGATGCCTGCTTTCTCCCCTCCCATGGCCATCAATCATTGGCAGGGACCAGAGAGGGCAGCGAGAAGAAAACAGCAAATAAATAAGCGGTTTGCATTACCAAAGCTACGTGAAGTCCGTTGCCTGTGGTAATTGAAAAATATCTAATTTCTGCTGCATCCCTGGAGCATCTTCCCCATAGGATTCCTGTGGTGTCTCCAAATCTTATCAACACATCTGAGGAGATGGCAGGAGGTGCCTGCCGGAGCTGCACTGTGAGGAAAATGGGCTGCTCCAGACTGATGCTTGGGGAGCCCAGTTGCCATGGTTCAGGGGAGGAAGCAGCAACAGGGTGAACTGGGGTAGAGATGGGCTGGGGGTGGACGGGCCAGTGCTGAGGGGAGCCATTGTGCCCACTTTACAGATAGAGGATCAAGCTGAGTACTACAATTCCTGAATCCCCTTTCATTGCATCCTATCCCTAGGCATCAGTTCACCTGGCCCATATTTACTCTTTGTCTTTAAATTGCTTCACTTTTTAGAAAACTGGGCTTGTCACAAGGGTCATTAAATGTCACAAGTGGCACTGTGGATTTGATGTTCAACTTTCCTTTCTATAAATATTTAAGCAAAATTATGATCATAAACATTTTTAAAGATCTCCAATGTACCTCTTAAAATGATGCTAACTATCACGAGGTATACACAGATTCCAGTGTGGGAAACAGTGCTCCATCGCATGAAGACTAAGCTTGCAGACAGCAACTACAGGAGCTTCTATTATTGAGCCCTACTATATGTCACACACTGCAGAAACCTCAGAGGGCACAGGCCATCGGCTCCCAAGCCTGGGATTCAAATCTGCTGCTTTTCTGATGTGTGATCTCTTGGCTAGCCCTCTGTGCCTCAGTTTCCTCACGGGTAAAAATGGACAAATAGTGGTGTCTCCCTCTGGACTTGTTTTGAGCCTAAAGTAAGCCAGCAACACTTGGAACCGTGTCTGGCATGTGTAAGCATGATGTGGGTGTAAGAACACAGACCCTAAGCTGCTGCTCTTTCCCTGATGGCAGGCTACACTAGCCGCCAGCCCACAGCTCTCTGCGGGACAGACTGCCTTGGGCTCTCTCCATCCCTCTCAGAACTGCAGCTTCCATCCCCTTCCTACTCCCCAGATCCCAGACAACTTTGCATTATAACTCATCTTGTTAGTGTTCTTCTGCCTTCCAGCTCATAGGCTGTGCTGTGCTATGGAGTTTGCCCTCCATAAAACTCAAGAAAACCTAGAGTCTGACATTCCCATTGTTCTTAGGATCTGAAGGAAATGGCTAAACTGCAGGGTTTGTGTCCATTTAGGGCCCTCTCATGACTACCTGTGGCCATGATGCTGTCTCTCCCAATGTTCTCCTCCTTCCGGCTCCATCACAGATATGGCCATGAGCTTATAAAGCTCCTAATAAAGTCATTCTGGAGGTAAATTTCTTCTCATTTTCTACAGACCTACCTACCTTTTCCTTCTACCCAATAGTCAGTATTGGCATTTATTCACCTGTCCATCCATCTGTCCACTTAGCCATCCGGTTCTCCTACCATCTGACAGCTAATCAACAATGAACACACAGCGTAACAGCCCCCATTTTATCTTTATAACAGTTGTGTGAAGCAGTCATCTTCCTTTAGAGTCACTAGGTGGAGTTTCCCCTGGAGCTGGCAAGAGGATACAGATCAAACTGATATTTAAACCCAGGTGCTCTGCAGCCAGTCACTGCGATAATTCCTACCCACAGAGCCCTTTGGACAACCACCATCAAGACTGCCTCCCCTCCCCATCCTGGCCAATCCCCTAGAGCCAACTGTCTTGAGAATCTATTTAATTCTCGTGTTTCCTACCAGGAATTTTCATTAGATCCCACATAACGACTAATAAATCCCATTGATAATGACTCCGTTCTTTAAGACTGCCTGTACTTCAGGGGTCAAATCCAGGTGCTGGCTACTCCATATTTCTAACTAGCTGGCTTTCGGTCAGGGGCTTCCATGACCACCAACTCTTTGGGCTTTATCACATCCTAGAACGGCTTACAGAACTCTGGAAGAAGTACAGAGAGTGAGGGAGATGGGAGGGCTCACAGCCCTCTGCAGGTGCACAACCCCGTCAGTACCTCCGAATGGTCACCATGCTGGGCTGTTTGTGGTTTTGTTGGGAGACACATGGCAGAAACTTGGCTGATTAAGTCCTTAACCATTTGTCAGTCACTCCATCTCTAGCCCCTTCCCTCCTTAGAGGTTAGGAAGTGATCACATGATTGGTCTCTCTGGCAGCCAGCCTCTGTTCCAGTGATGATAGTCGTCTCCTTATTAAATAACAAAAATATAAATAAATAGCGAAAAAGTTCAAACAACAGTTACCAAAAAATAATAATAATAATAATAAATGGTGGTCGATGCTGTCTTTACCCCATCACCTAGGAAGTTGTCAGCAATTTAGATTATCTGTACTAGGAACCAGAAACAGGGCATACCACAGAAGTCATAGCTGATGACCTTACTGCCTTCTCATGGAAGGAAGGCTACGTCATGACAGGCACACACTGCCATTTATCCCTCAGGCATGTGGCTTAATCATTTTCTGGGGCCAGCTGAGCCGTACCTGGTCAGAGAGCAGCTAGTATCACTCGACCTGTCCCCCTCCTCCCAATTTGATTCTAGTTCTGTGTGAGCAGATGTCCAACTCTTACACTTTGTCATAATATTTGTGTCCCCACACTGTCTTCCCAAAGTCCTGGAGCTTCTGCATGCAGAGGAAGGTCAATATTTAGTGGAGCAGAAAGCCACAAGGAGTCCATAGTGACCTCAATCAGACAGACGTCACTGTGACAAAATGAGAGCCAGGTTCAATCATGGATCAGTTCAAGTCTCAGGAGCTGAAGACTTGTTTTCTGTAGTAATGAGTGAGAGGGCTGTGTCCTGCCGCCCAGCTCCCAGCCACGGGCCTGCTTTTGGTCCCGGCTAGTTTATTCCCGAAATAATTACACAGAAACTGTATTCATTGAAATACTGCCTGGCCCATTAGCTCTAGCCTCTTATTGGCTAACTCTCACATATTCGTTTAACCCATTTCTAATAATCTGTATGTCACCATGAGTCGTGGCTTACTAGGAAAGATTTAACATGTCTGACCTAGCAGCTTCATGGCCGGCGGCTCTCCCAGACTCTGCTTTCTCTCTCCCAGAATTCTGCTCTGTCCTCCCCGCCTATCTAAGATTTTGCCCTATCAAAAGGCCAAGGCAGTTTTTTTTATTTAACTAATGAAAGTAACAGAAATACAGAAGGAACTCCTACACCAGTTTTCCAATCATATAAAATAGTGGTTTACATTGTAGGTGATAACACTGTGGAATTCTTTCAAATAACTTCATGAAGAACTGTCATTACTTGGTTACTTTCCACGAAGTCGTTCTCTGTGGGAAGCTAGGCTTCCCGACAGAACATTGTGTTATGTTTGCACTCCTCCTAGGACGGTATCTGAGTAGCATGTTATTTGTGGCCCTGGAGCTTTCTTCTTAGGGCAAGAAACATATCTATTTCTCTTTTGGGGAGAACTCAGGACCAATGAACCCAACTAGGTTGATGTCCAGGTGTGTTCGGGGCATCAAGGGGACGGCCATAGCTGTGCTTGGGTATCTACAAAGCAAGCAGTCAGGGCTCTTCCTTTACCCAGCCCCCACTCCTCCAGCCAGCTGCCCCTGGCCACTCTTTAAGATGCAGCTCACACTTTTGCTTGAAGCCCCTCTGTCTTCTCTCATCCTTTCTTCTCTGATTCTCTTCAGTCCCTCCTTTGTACTGCATTTTTTTTGCTACCTGCAGCAGCATTTTACTGAATTACTTTCAGGCTAAGCATGTCAACTCCGGGTGCAAACGACAGAAATCCCAGCTCTGGCTCAGCAGTCTTCAGAAGGTCACCCTTCCTCTGCGTGACTTGGCTTCCCTCTTTGTTAAGTGGCAGTAACCGTACCTGTTCTGCTCAGAGCTTAATTGGAGGGTCAAGGTGAACACTGAGTGAGTGCTGGGAGACAGTAACCATGTAGTAGGGAGGATGGCCAGGAATGGTGACAGTGGCAGCCAGAGTGGGTGCTCCTGTAAAGTCTATAAGGCGCTGTCAGGAAGAAACCTGCTCAGGACTAGTTTCTTCCCCCAGAGCTGATCTTATGCTGAAGGACAGCAATGCCCCGTAGTTATCCCATGGGGTTAAGCAGGATTCAGAAGTATGCTTCTGTCCCCTGTTGGCTTTATCCAAATGACATTCAAATGCACTTAGCTTTTGACTGGTACTTCATCCCATTCTGTAGAGGGAATGTTCAGTAAAGGGTTGATCATGCTTGTTTTCCTGGAGAGCTCAGCTTCTATCCAAGGCCGTGTGTTCTTCCAGCCTCCACACTTGGTCAACTAATAACCTCCCAGAATGAACTTAAGCCTAAAAGGGGGTGTCGTCATCACTGATCAGAAGTAAGCAAGATTGGCCTGGATCTAGCAGCAGCCAGTGAAGGAGAACTAAGGGGCAGTTGAGGGTGGGAGATGTCAGCCGTGGAAATTATCTCTCCTTTCACAGCCACTCCAAAGAGTTCCAGCTGTCCCTTCCCCTGGGAGTGACCTTTGCCCTGAGCCAGCATGATAGGCCCAGATGGAGGAAGGGGGAGCTGTCATCAAGGGTCAGGTTACCAGTCTGGTCAGCATGACGTCAGAGCATCAGTGTGGCTCACAAGAACCCTGTGCTGCTGAAGGAGGAAGAGCCCAGCTGTGTCCTCCTGCAGAGCCCTCCTGGTCCTGAATCCAGGTAGATGGATGAGGGGCTCCAGATGGCCTCCCTGACTGCCTCTCTTCTGCCCAGCTTTTCAGCTTGCCCAGGAGATCAGTTTGTAGCTCAGGTGTGTCAGAAGCCCCTGGCAGGAAGAAAACATGGATGAGGAGGCTAATGTACTTTAAGTATTTCAGAGGATAAAGACAGAGGGTTGTCCTGCAAAAGCTAATGGAATCAAACCCCAGTGAAAACCCAGAAATCTTAGAGTGCAACCAGGCCCACATGCTTCTCAGCTCCTCTGTATAGCAAGGGACACTCACACTTCCAGGGGATTTTGGCAGTCTTTCTCTAGGAGAAAGCCCTGAGTCCATTTGAGAGCCACTGAGAAAGCCCTGGGAACGGACGGCAGAGAGGAGAGCTGGGGGTAGGAGAAGCCCTCTTCCTTTCCTCCTCAGTGTATCGAGACAAGTAGCTGAGGTTGCTACCTGCTGTCCAGCATCAGCTACCATGTTGCTCCTGTGTTGACTGCTCTTCCCTTTGCCTGGGGAATGTCTGGTGTGTCTTCCCTTTGATCTCGAGAACTTTAAATCCACGGCCATCATCCTACAGACAAAGCACTGTTGTTTCTGGAGGAATTGAACCAAGACTTGGCCCTCCATTCAAGGACACAGGACCTTTGTCATTCTCTTGGCCCCTCTGGCGGCTCTCGTCTGAACTACTGTCAGGAATCCCATCTGCCATCCTGACCTAGTCACCTGCTCAAGTTGATTTCTGTGGTGGCACTTGTCACATGGTAGTGTGACAATGAGCATGTCAAGGTTTCAGGCTAAGTCTTAATCATTTTTGTGTTTCTATGGTCACGTCTGACACATTGTGAGTTCTCTAAGAAGTATTCGCCACAGAATAAAAGAATGCCTGAGCAGACATAAAGGGCATATGTTTATGGTGGTGGTCTTTCCAGAGAGGCTGCCACTAGCTCAGCATGCAGGACAGCAGAGCCCACCTATGGCTCTCAGAAATGTTTGCCTTCCATTGCTATGTTCTCTCTTTCTCGGGAGTCCACACAGAACCAGCACCATTCCAGCTGTGTGCCCATCCTTGAGGGCATAAGGACTAGGAAGTCTTCTCAGTGACACAAGGGCCTGAGGTTGGGGGTCTTTATGAAGACAACTTTGGCAGCTTTCTTGACTCACATCCTTGCAGTCTGTGTCCTCAGAGTTGCTTCAATGAAGACATCACTGTGTTGCCCCCAGAGCCCTGGATAAATAACCCCAGTGTGCGTTCATTCATTCTCTCATGCATTCATTCAGCAGTCTCCCTTCCATTAGGGCCCCTAATCACCAAGTGACTGTCTACAACTTTATCACTCTCTCGGCTCCAGTGTCACTCAGAGCAGGCAATTAGATTTTCCCAAAGGCCATATTCGGGGGTCAGGAGGGCAGTCTGATGGAGCATTGACAAGTACTCTAGTGCTGGCTTTAAAACAGGCAGCAGAGTCCTAAAGTAATAGACCACCACACCATCAACACATGGGTCCTCAGTATCCACTGGCAGGTTTGGCAGTATGGCTGCTCTCTTTCTCCCCCTCAGGCAGACAACAGCTGGCTGGACCAAAAGGCTCTGCAACAGTCACGGCCCTAAGCATGGCAGTCATACTAATTTGATTCTGTGTAGAAAAAAAAAATCAAGCTTTCTCTAGTCTTCTTGTTCAGTGCTGGATAAAATAAAACAAGCTGATGAGACAGCGAGGGGATCCAAGCTCCCTTATACCTCAGCAGGACTGTGAGGAGCTGGGGCTGCAAGTCCCAAGGAGTCCCTTGACATGGAGAGCCTGTGTTTTCACCTATTTGATAAGGCTGTGATCTTTTAACCCCTGGTAAGAGAATGGGATAAGGTCATGTCTGTGAAGATGATGGAAGCTTCATCAGGACCCATTGCACCTCGCTTTCTCCAGCCTTGACATTCTCGAGAGTGGAAGGGTAGGACCATTTACAGACGGAAGCTTGGAGAGCACACTGGAGGGGCCAACAGATTGAGACACAAACGTCAGCAACAAAGCTGAACCTCCTGGGTGGGAAATGGGTGCTACAGCCCAAAGGCAGCTAGCAGGCTCCTGGGTGGGTCAAGCAGGATGAAACTAGTGTTCTTAAAAAAAAAGGCTCGCATATGTTTTTGAGTAAACTTAACAGATGCCTGGATGTCATGTCTGTATTCTTCAGGGAGGTGGGGTAACTGATTTGTCTGCAGCAACTTTGTACAACACATTGCAGTGACTCATTGCAAACCAGTTCCTAGGGTGCAGCTTAATGAAAATTTCATTGATGATTCAGATTAATAATCAAAAAATCGTTATAAAATGATTACAACTTCATCTCTGTATGATCTACACTGTTGGGTAAACAAGATGGATAATTGTCTCTGTAGTTAAAGCTTAACACAATTCTCTTTATTTTTTTATTTTTTTAATTGTTAAAAGAAAAATTTACATTTACTCCCCTTGTTCCCGGCCCTCCCGCTCCCCCACTACCCCACCACACTTCCCCTGCTTTCTTAAGATGGGGCAGGATACCCTGCCCTATGGGAAGCCCAAGGCCCTCCCCCCTTCATCTCGGTCTAGGAAGATGTGCATCCATATAGAATAAGTTCCCAAAAAGCCAATACATGCAGAAGAGCTAGGTCCCGGTGCCATTATCATTGGCTTCTCAGTCAGTCCCCACTGGCAGTCACATTCATAGGGTCCAGTTAGGTCATATGCTCATTCAGTCTTGGTCCAGCTGGATTCGATGAGCTCCCAATAGATGAGCACACTGTCTCTGTTGGTGGGCCAGTCCCTCACGGTCCTGACTTCCTTGCTCATCTTCTCCCTCCTTCGGCTCTTCCACTGGACCTTGGTAGCTCAGTCCCTTGTTCTGATGTGAATGTGGGTCTCTGGCTCTATCTCCATCCATCATGCGAAATTTCTATGGTGACGATTAAGATATTCAACAAAGTAACTATGGGGCACAATTCTCTTTAAAAAGAAACTCTTGGCCAGGCTCCATCCCAGGAATTGAGGGTTTGCAGACTTTTATGTCTTCTTGGAGATTTTCCTTGATCTTGTGATGTAGAGATGGTCCTAGAAGGTTCGCTGCCATCTCATACACGTTGACTTAGAGACTTAGTGACCCATTAAGGCAGTTTGGGGCTTTGCCTTACTCAGCTCCCTTGGTTCCAGAACAGCGTCTGGGAACACAGGACCTCTTCAGACTGTTAAGTTGACTGAGCAGCTATGCCGGGAAGTCAAAAGATCACAAGTCTAATCTTCTTTGGTGCACACCTAGACATCTCTCCTTGCTGGAGCCTCAACCGATCTGGAAAACATCCAGTTGAATCTACAGGCTCAAGGGACTCTAGTTCATAAGACCATTAGCAGGCTTCTGGGTTTATGTCTCCACACTGAGTACCTCAGAGCTAATAATAAGGAACTGTTGAGGAGAACTAAAGATAGAAGCCTTGGGCAAGCTGGGTTTGGGAGGAGCATCAGCCTCCGGTTCCCTCCAGTGGTTCACAACCCTCCATGATTTCATAGCCATCTATCTTCCGTCTCCCCAACTCGCTGTCTGATTGGCTTGCTTCCCACAACCCATAATTGCACCAGTCACCCTTGACCTTTCCCTTGCTGAGCCTGATTAATAGCACACTAGATACATTTTCTTGTTGCATCAAAAACCAATTTGGCCCAAATGGGTGAAAGACTGGCTAATGAGGACATGGTAAGATCTCCATGTTGGATAAGCCCTTTCACCAGGCTGGCCTTGGGAGACGGAGGTGGGAGAAAAGGGATGATATAACCTTTGTTCAGCAAGTTCTCTCCAACTAACTCCACAGCAGAATCTGGTTCTAAAGACCTCTATTCAGTTACCGTGCAGGTGAGAGCATTACCTGATGCCTCGAGACCTAGCAGTAAGGATCCCATTGTGTCAGGTGTTTACCCACACAAAGGCTTAGGCTAAATATTTTGGATCATAATTGTGATGTTAAAGTGGAATATTTAGGAAGGAATGGGGGAAGGACAAATGGAAGGAAGAGAAAGAGGGAAGGAATTAGTTGTCTCTCTTCTCTTTATGTCTTAAAATGGTGTGGGCATATGGAAAATCAGAAGTCGGCAGGTGAGTCCGGGGTTGTCCAGCCACAGAGAACATGATGCCCATGCTTGCTGCCTCCTGGTGATGCATAGGCCCACTATTAACAGCTGTCCTGAAGGCCAGCGTTGGTGATAGTCCCTGTGAAGGACACTCACACCAGAAGATAGAGCTTCCAATCTTGCGTAAGAGTCACCAGCCAGGCTTCCTCGGCATACTGGGGAGGTTTCCACGATGCTCCTGGAAGGGGGTGTTTCCTTGCCTGGCTTCTTGGAGCTTCCCTTCACCTCATACTTACATCATGAGGGACTGAGGATCCTTTAAGACCGTCTAGTCCAGGCTCCCAGTTTACAGATAGGGAAAGTAGGGGCTGCAGACAGCAAGGGGCTTGTTCGATGTCACAGAGCGAGTTGGCTTCTGTCATCTTTACCACTGTCAGAAAATAATTTCAGGGAAGCAGAATTACAGTAACAAACCTCATCAGGTCTTCACCATGTACCAGGATCTGTGTGACTTAGGTTATTCAATGTAATCTCCTGAAGAACACAACAGGTTAGCACTGGTTTTAATCTCCATTTCTTCGATTTCTAAGACTAGGGCTTCCAGCCTTTGAAGCCTCGCTGTCTGGTGCCAGAGTCTGCATTTGTAGTCCCCATGATTTTCCAGCTCCAGGCCAATTTTAGTCACGCGCCCCTCCCCCTTTGTTTTACAGGTGGTGACACCTGCAGTCCCCAGAAAAGAGCAACTTGCCCAAGGCCTCTGCAATCTAATGATCTCTGGGCAATATTATCACTACTGAGAGCCACTAGCCCACCGAAGCATGAGCTACATGCCAGGAAATAGGCTGCATACGTTACATCCCCCTCTCATATTTTTTCCCATGATCCCGGGTGAAAGTCGGCACTAATGGAAGAGACAGCCTAGGACTGGGGGAATAATGAGTAACTTTTTTTTCTGCTCAGAAGTTATGATCTGAGCAGAAACCACAATTCTAAAATCTGATTTGCCTGATTCTGCTCAGCAAATCCAGGCACCCATCCACATGTTCCTATGTCTCTAAACCTTACACCACACTAACCCTGCAGGTACAAAAGCCGGAGACCTGGGTACAATTCTGGCTTTTCATTAGGTGTGCCCTGCACTCTTAGGTGCTCCCGTCACCCCTGTGTGCCTCGATTTCATTGCTGGCATCATTGTTCCTGTCCCAGCATCTTGGAAAGCAGTGAACATAGGCATGCCTCCCCGCCTGAAAACTGCTGAGTGGTTGTTCTTCTTTTTTCCATTAGGTTCCTTTCTCCTCAGGCCGGAGAGCTTTCTCCATTGCTCCCTCCACTGGGCTTGGCACTGGGAATCCACATTTGCTGTGAATTAGATGACCGCTGGGTTTGCATTTTCTTCAGACGGAGTGTGGTTGGTTATTAAGTGGCTGTCATCAAGGCTTCTTTCCCGGCCAGCTCAGGATGACAGCAGAGCCAGGCCGGGGATGCTCCCTCTAGATGCATGTAGAGGGGAGTGCCAAGACCTCACCATGCTTGAGGGGTTCACAGAGAACACTGGCTCTATACAGGCAGATTCACTCTGGCTCCAAAACCCTGCCCCACGTGCAAGAGACAGGAGAGAAGCAAGCCCAGGAAAACTATAGTGCAAACTAAGGCTGATAATAGCCATGGAGGCTGAGGGGACAGATCAGTGGGGAAAGCAGCTGCCACACAAGTGTGTGAGCTGGAGTTTGGAACTCTTGAACCTGCCTAAAAGCCAATTATCACACAGGGATTCAAAGATAGGATCCCTGGGGTCTGTTAGCTAACTTGTCTTGCCAGAATTGGCAAGTTCTGGGGTCAGCAAGCAGCTAAGTCTCAGTAGAGTGTAATTGAGGAAGATAACTGCTGTCAATTTCACACACACACATGTGAACCCACCAGACATATATGTGCTCCCACACATGAGAACATGGACACACAACACACAGACACACACAGGTAATTGCCACAGGCATTGGGTTCCAGGAGGCCTGGCCCTATCAATTCAACATGCTGATCATTCCAAAGCATATGGCTGTCAGGGCTGCTGGGATTTCCAGAAAGAAAGTTAATTTTGACCCTAATCAGTTGTATCTGAGTGGAGGAGTATTGCTTCTTTCTGTAGCCTGCTCTGACTTCTTATTTTGAGTCCTGCAGGATTTACAGTTCTCTTAGGGCTCAGATAGACCAAAGCTATTCCTCGCTGTAGAAGGCTCAGTGTTCCGCAGGCATATCCACATCACTTCCACAGAAACAGACCTCTCAGCGCAAGCCTTTAATCCTAGCACTTGGGAGGCAGAGGCAGGCGGACCTTTGTGAGTTTGAGGCAAACCTAGTCTACAAGAGCTAGTTCTAGGACAGGCTCGATAGCTACAACAAAACCCTGTCTCAAAAAAAACAAACAAACAAAGACAGACAGACAGACAGACAGAAAGAAAGACAGACAGAAAGAAAGAAAGGGACAACTCTCCACATACTCATACGCTTGCTCTCCCTGAAGTGATGGTTATCCCCTGCAGTCTCTGAGACTGGCTCACTCTATCAGTGGTGGGTGTCCCGGCTTAGGCTGTAGTCCTGCCTTTCTTCTTGGGGCCCTAAATGTATTGTGTCCTTTGGTTTTCCCTTCCACCTCTGCCAAAGAGTCCCAAGTTGGAGGTTCTGGTGCCACCATTCTCCTGGGCTCCAGACTCATATACCACCTGGATGTCTAAAAGGCCTTCTTGCTGCTCCCTGAGGCTGCCACCTGTTCCGTCCTCATGGTCTTTGCCTCTGCTTTTCTCCACTTGGGAAATGGTTTTTCCCAGAGTTCTCATGACAGGCTTCATCCATGCTTCCTCCTTGGAAAAACCACTGGCAACTGTGTGACCCAAGCCAGTTCTTACACAGGACCCTGCATCCCACAGCCTATCCCTTTACCTGAGTCTTCTTGTTTTGGCCTCATTAGTTGTCCTGCCTGCGATGACATTGTAGGCTTGGGCACAAACATACCATGATTCTGCTCCCCTATGGCACAGACTGAGAAATGGGCAAGACTGAGAAATAGCAAGAAAACTGGTAACATGTTGGTGCAATATGATGTCTGCATCCTTGCCTTCCTTCCTTTCAGAAATGTCCACTTGTCTTGAGTTTAAAATCTGTCTTGTCAAGGAGCATAGCTCGTGTCTTTGTCAACCTGGATTGCTGCTCTCCCAGCCTCTCCTGCCTAGCCATCAGCTGGCATGGCTCAGGGCTTGAGATCTTTGCATCAACTCCTGGATATTGTGTCTTCAGATGGACCTGACTTCACAGATAGAAGTACGTGAGAGCCTCTGGCCTTCACCCGCAAAGGTGTCCAGGTCTTGTAATATCGCTAGTCAGACACTAACCCACCTCCAAAGGTCTGAGATGGAGAGGCCCACATTGCTATCAGTTGGTGCTCTGATAGATCTTTTCATTTTGTATCTTCTAGTGCAGATTGTGTGTGCGTGTGTGATCATTTTACTAGCTCCCCTCACAGGATCCTCTTTTATTAAAAACACAAATATCACTATAAATATCTTGGTAGGGAAGTCGAAGGGGGTTTTGAAAGCAACTCGGCAAAATGATGGAGTATCTATAGATATAGCCTGCTGCTCAGACAAATGGCTACAATATCAGAGGAGCCTTTTTTTTTCTTCAAGGCTATGCTTTGAAGATGGGATGCAGAAGTCCAGCATATGCTGGTTTAAACTAAGACATACCACAGGGGAAAAGGCAAGTGTATGGAGACTATTAGCATGGTGCTGTGGAGCCCGAGCTACCCTTAAATTTGTGATCCTCCTGCCTTAGCTTCCTGAGTGCTGGGGTTATAGGCTCTTGTCATTACTCTTGACTAATAGGACAATTTTAAGGAAAATGTTATATTTAGTATAAAATTGATTTCTATTTAACTGTTTCAGAAATTTTCTCTTATGTTTCTCTTTGGGACTGCGAAGGCCTTTTTGTTTGAGAATATGCGTGTAATGCACAACACGTTCTGCTCAAATCCACCCCATCTCTTCCCTTCCCGTCCCTCCCTATTGGCCCATCACTTTTCCCTCCCAACTTAGTGCCACCTGTGTGCATGAGTGTTAGACTGTCCGCTGCCTCTCGGGGTCCTCTCAGGCCTCCCAGGGACCACATCCCTCAGGTGATTACTTGTTCTTCTCAAGCAGCCATCAGTCGACAGCCTTTTTCTTGTTGTGTTTCCAACCCAGGCCCCTCCCTTGCTGCTGCATTGGGTTTGTCATGGGCTTTTGAACCTATGAAGCATCCTAACTGGTGAATACACATGGTCTCTCCATCTTTGTCAATGTCCAAAACACGGCCACATTGACTGTCACGGGCAACCTCATGAGAACTCTGAGAGAGGTAGAGCTGGACGCCTCCACAACAGACAAGAGCAGAGCTCAGAGGAAGCACACAGCCGGCTGCTGTCAGACTGGGACGGGAGCACAGGCGCTCACACCCAATCATCCCTACAATAGTGTGCTGTGTTTGTTCATTCATCTTATTGTACATTTATCCACCCAGATACCCAGCCACCAGGTACCCACCCACACATCCATACATTTAAACTCTTTGTTGATAACATACCATGTACCAAACACTGCCTAGAGTTTCTAGTTTGGCAGGGAAAACAGAAGTAAATGGATACTTAGGAGGACTTGTGACTCGTGTTGACACATCAGCACCCTTGGTAAAGAAAGGAGAAACACTTGGCTTGGGACACTGGCCAGGGAAAGCTTCCTGGAGGAAGTGACGCTGGAGCCAAATCTTCACATATATATGTGTGCAGCATTATTCTAATTAATTAATTATTCTTCTAAGTTTTATCAGCTTTTTAAAATGTATCTCTTTCTGGATGTCCCCTTATGACATTGTCAGCTGTGCTCCATTGTCAAGAGAGCTTGTTGATGGGGCTTGCTGAAAGAGGAAGCGCACTTCCAGGGAGGGTGGCTGGAATAGTCAGGTGCCCTGAAAAACCTGGAAACACCTAACATGTAGACTGTGCCCTGCTTGCTTATTGGCCACTGCCGGTAGGAGAGGCACTATTGGTGCAGGAGACTTGTCTGTTCAGTCAATCATGTTTTAAATAAATGCTGATTGGCCAGGTAGGAAGTATAGGCGGGTCAACCAGACAGGAAGTAGAGGCAGGGCGAGGAGAAAGTCTGGGAAGCAGGAAGCTCCCTTGGCATTCCTGTGCAGTCCCTCTGTGAAGCAGGATGTAAGCTGCCTCGCTGAGAAAAGGTACCAGCCATATGCCTGGCATGGATGGGAACAATGGGTTAATATAAGTTATGGGAGCTGGTAGGAAGACTGAGCTAATGGGCCAATCAGTTGATAACCTAATGTAGACTCTGTGTGATTTTCTTTGGGGCTTGCTGGCTGTGGGGTACTAGGTGGGACAGAAACCCCAACAAGCGGACCCTCATGTTACACACCATCCTTTCCAGTGTGCACGGCTCTGCATTTGGTACTGTTCTGCTGCCGCTACAAAACCCCATGACCAAGGCAAGCCTAGAGAAAGGATTGATTTGGGCTTGTGGTTCCAGGGTTCCAGAGGGTAAACCTCTACGCTGGCAGCAAGTGCCAGGCATGGTGGCAGGAACAGCAGCTGAGAGTTCACATCTAAGCAGAGAAAGCAGATTAGAAAATGTTACATGTCTTTAAACTCTCAAAGCTCAACTCCAGTGACACACTTCCTCCAGCAAAGCCAACAACTGGGGACCAAGTATTCAAACGTCTGAGACTATGGGGGTGGGAGAGGCGATCTCATTCAAACCACCAGGTGCACATACCCCGTCTTAAGGGGGCAGGCAACCAGACAACAGGACTGTCACCAATGCCCAGGCTTCTGCACCAGCGTCTCTTCCTCTCTCATTTGCTTATGCTACCCGCCACTCACCTCCAGCCTGCTTTTCTATTCTTTGTCTCTCAAGCTGACCCAGAGCCCTGTTCAGCTCCCACAGATATTAACATGCTACCCCTACTTCCGGGCTGGGGTATTTGCAGACCTGATTCATCTCTGAGCCACGGGCTCTGTGGGAGAAGCCATTGTAGCACATGTCACCATACCTGGAATAGTGCAGGTGAATGGATGAAGGGTTCTGGACTTGACTTGATATAGAATATTCAGGGTCAACGTTTTTCTTGCCTGTTAAATAGATTTCAAAGCCCTGAAAGGTAAGACATACTAAGAGGCCAGGCTCCATGCTTCCAGGACAGCAGTTCTGCCACCCCACCAACAGTTTTCATACTATTCTCATTCCGTCTCTTCATTGACAAGCAGAAGGGGCCTACGTGCTGATGGCAGGTAGAGAAATGGGAGCTGAGGTGCCCTGGTCCCTTTCCACTTGGGAGTGATGTGGAGTGTGTGATGGTTCATTTGGGCCTCAGCCTTTTGGGTGGATTAAGGGGGGCAGGCCAGGAGGTCCTGGCAGGTGGAAGAGCAGAGCAGACAGCATTTGACGAGCTGGAGCTGTCTGGGCCTGAGCAAACAGTTCCTCTCTGGAGAGAGGATCCAGGCTTCACTGAGCATGTATGGGACAAGCTCCATGTGCAGGGAAGTGATACGGACCACAGACACATTTCTCCCCCTTGGCTCAGCAACGGAGCCCCTCCTCCACATGCCATTTGTCTTTTGATTTTCAAGTTGCAGTGAACTCCTTCTGGCCAGCAGAAAACAGAGGCTGGGTCTTGAGAGTGGGGTGTTTACCTCGTTCTCATTTTTTGTCTTTACTGGTGCCCAGAAACTGTTTGGGGCTCTTTGTTTCCTCACCTCTGAGTATCTTCCTTGGCAATGTGCCCCAGGCTTAGCGGGATCCCCAACGCATTCTCCCATGCTGCTGCTTGTCAAAGCCCAACGTGAGGCCCCTTATCAGTTCCCTAGCAGACGCAAGGTGGCTGCGCCCTGTGCACACCCTGAATCCCTGATAGGAGCACTGGTGAAATCACAGCACTTTAATAAAGCCCAGAGCCTGCACTGTTCATGCTCATAGGACTGGCAATCAAGTTCTTCTTAGGAGAGCTGAGCTCAGGGGTGGGATAGCACTCAGCAGATACGTCACCTTCTATAGAACCCATACTCTCTCGAGAAGTGCCTGTGTCCAGCAGAGGACAGGTATAAGCTTTTTTTTAAGGTGATGAATGTACCCCCCTCTAAGTGCTGCTGAAGGAGCCTGCTTCCCCAGACACCCACATCCAGAAAGCAGGTGTCTACCTGTCCCAGACCCTGAGCTCCTATAAGGCAGAGACTCGGTTGTGTTCATTCCATTTTCCCAACCCCAAGCTCAGTGCCAGGGCTATGGAGAGAGCCAGGCTGTGGACTTTTTCCACAGCCCTGACTTCTAGTCATGGCCTTGCTCCTTATTTGCTGTGTGGGAAAGTTGCCCAGCCTTTCCTTGCTCTTTCTCCAGCGACAGCAATAGGATAGGCCAGAGGCCCTGGAGAAGGTGCTGTGCAGGTAGCAGCCAGAAGGAATGGGAGAATTAGGAGAGGCCGAGTCTGGTCAGTGCTGTAGGTTTGCAGCTGCCTTGAGAGGGCCATGGCCTCCAGAGAGCTCAGGTGGCCAGGAAGCAAGGACACAGACCCTGGCAGTCAGGTGTATAGCCACGCAGGAAAGGACACTATGGGAAAGTCAAGGACACCAGGAGAGATTATTTTTGTTTGTTTGGCTGTTGTTTTGTTTTTGAGTTTTGGTCTTGTACAGTCCAGACTAACCTTGAATTTGCTAGTTGAGATTAATTTATAGTTGAGATTGATCGTGAATTTATGAACCTCCGGCCTCAAGAGTGCCACCACACCTGGCTGAGATTTTCAGAAGACAAGCACAAAACAGATCTTTTTGGGGAGTGTGCCATGGGATAATGTCAACGGTACTAAGAAAAGCTCTCAAGTGAAATTTAGAAGTAAGTTAGACCAGCCTCAACGCTCTACTACTGGAAGGGTCCGTCTTCTGCATCCTGTTCTCCACTTCCTAGCTGGGTCTGAAGCAGTCTCCTGAGTGACCACTTTGGAGGCAAGAGCAGGTGAGGGAGAGTAAGAGATGCCATCCCAGGTCCCTGATATTCTCCAGGCTGATCACCTCAATTGCCCTGACTCTTCCCTCCAAGGTACTACCTTGATCTGATGAATCTCTAGGGAGCTGGAGAATCCTCCAAACACTTCTCAGAAGGTTTGTTCCAAATTTTTGCCTTTCTCAATGTTCCTGGCTCCTGTGCTCTCTGTAGTCTAGAAGCCCACCCTGACACCTGTATGTCATGACTGAGTCTCTGCATTCCTTAAGGGTCAACAAGGCACCACTGACCTCTGGCGAGCCTTTTCTTACTCCCTAGATAAGGTAGCATCTCTCCTCTGTGCTTACCCCTTATGGGTCAGCGATTACTGTACCCTCCATTCCTGTTTCTAGCTCTGTCTTGTTTCTCTCCCCCACTGCCCTGGGAGCTTTGTGAAGACAGGGATGTGTTTTATGACACTTAGCTTTCCTGGCACAGTGTATCTCCAACATATATAATCTAGATAGCATGGAGTAGACACTTAAAGAGTCAATCACATAAATATTTCTGTTAATGAACAGATGGAAGTGCAGATAGCAAACTCCAGGATAGGTGCTGGGGACTCTAAAACTTTTGTGTGTGCCTGTGGTTGAAAGGCAAGAATGGAATGTAGTTCTTGAGAGACTGGGAGCCCGGGCGCTTTCCTGAAACAAGGCAGAAAGTGTCACATCTTGATGCTTTGAAATGCCCTGTCCAGGGAAAGGGGCACCGGAGGTAAGGAGGAAACAAAGAGAGCAGCATTGGCAGGTCAAGGCTTGGTAGACACTGGAGTCTGGGGATATGGGATTGGGAGAGGAACAAAACTCTCACTGGGAGTGAGCGATTCAAACACAATAGGAAGCTAATGTAGCCTGTTGGCTTGGGTGCCAGGAGACACTTAGAACTCAGACAGGCCCTCAAGGGGGGCTGGGCCTGGGAAATGAAGGCAGGGGATAGATAGAATGTGACCAGAACCAAGAACATAGGGCACCTTTCAAAAAGGCCTTTCCTGGGTTGCTCAGAGATTCCAGGATGGGACAGCAGTAAGACCTAGAGATGTAAGGCTGCCATGGGCAATGCATGTGGTGCTAGCCTGCCTGGGGTAGGCAGAACTGCCTGGGTCCTAGGTGGGCTGCAGCTGGAAAAAGAAGTACCCGGGCCATCTTCCCAGGGCCCACCTTCTGTCTGTCCTGGGAGCTCTGTGGATGGACTCTCAAAAGCAGCTGGGGAAGCCAGTGCCTTTTAATCTGCTCTGAATGGAGTCTGCGGAGGGGTGAGGGGTGGGGGAGGAGGGCA
The DNA here is from genome assembly GCA_028555095.1 of Dicrostonyx torquatus. Taxonomy (NCBI): domain Eukaryota; kingdom Metazoa; phylum Chordata; class Mammalia; order Rodentia; family Cricetidae; genus Dicrostonyx; species Dicrostonyx torquatus. The sequence goes on along the minus strand of JAQHUG010000484.1, from coordinate 938,021 downwards.
CAGTGACCTCGGAGTGAGCGATGTGCATGCGGCTCCATGTCCTGTGCACAATGGGTGGGGGTGGGTGAGCATGGGGGACCACACTACCCATAGAATTCCTTCTCTCTTGGTCCACACCAAATGAGAGGCTGGGATTGTCACAGTGACCTTCGGTGCCGGGAGCCCAGGGTGAGGCCGACCTTGATGAATTGAACACTGGGGAAAGCTAGCAGCTCAGCTGCTGCAAGCAGCGCCCCTCCAGCCAGATGCTTGGCTTTCTTTAACAACAGCCCTTTGGATAGAATGATCTCTCCCTTTTCATGAGGGCAGAAAACTGGCCTCAGGAAGCCAAATGACTTGAAAGCAGTTAGCACAATGCCTGGCCCAGGATCTCAAGAACAGCTGAAGCAGACCAGGTAGAAAGCCATCTGTAAAGCGGCTTCCACGATCAGCTTCATTGTAGCGAAGAAGACACTGAAGCAGAGATGTTAAATCGCTTGCCCAAAGTCGCACAACTGGCAAATGGCGCTGCCAGCATCGCGTTTAGGTAGCTTGACACTCACATTCGAGGGCTTCACCATTCACCACAGCTCCTTGTGAACGGTGAAAACAGCAGCTGGTGGTGACTTCTGCTCCTCGTACCGTTACCGAAGACACACAGTTTGTGACACAAATGCTGTCACTGAGTGTAGGATGCTGGCCCTCAGGTATCTGTGTTAGGCCTTTACATTAAACTCAGAGATGTTTTTGTGGATTTTTCTAGTTACCCAGCGGATAGAAAGCCCATTTCTCTCCCTGCTGTGATAGACACTGCTAACTGACCGCCTGTGCTGGCTCTCAGGCTCCCAGCATCTTTTGTGCCTGTCTCCCTGTGCATCAGGCTCCGTGGCAGCAACACATTCTAGCATTCCAGCGGGTGGACTTGGAGCTGAAAAAATACCTGGCTTTCCCTGCCACTCCCAAAATAGCTCTCCCATCCTTGATCCTACAGACTTCAAGGAGAGCCACAAAATGGGTACCTGGGTACCTGACTGACTTCATGGAACTAAGCTTCCTGTTCCACTCCAGCATCAGACTATGATGTGAGCAAAAGATGTCACATCAGCCAGCACCCTACACTGCTCCTAGGAACGTCACAGCAGCCAGCGCCCCACACTGCTCCTAGGAACGTCACAGCAGCCAGTGCCCCACACTGCTCTTAGGAATGCAGACTCTAATTTGCCTGGACCTTGCTGAACCCAGAGTCTCGTCTGTGAGATCCATGTCTAACCAACAATGCTGAGTTGTCAGGGAGTAAGCCAGTGCAGCTAGCATCCTTCAAGAGAAAATAAATCTCTTGGAATGTCTAAGGGAATTCCTCAACTGGGTTAGCTGAGATGGGCAGGATCACCCTGAAAGTGGGTAGTGCCATCTCTTAGGTCCATACCGAGTGAAAAGGGGAAGGTGAGCTGAACTCCAGCATTATGTCTCCTCTGCCCCCGACTGTGGATGATTCCTGACCAGCTGCCTCGAGCTCCTGCTGATGCTTCCCAGCCACAGTGGACTGTATTCTCACACTGCAAAGCCAAATAAACCCCCACATTGCTTTTATTAACTGAAAAGCAATAACACGGTGCCACCGAGTCCTTGCTCTAAAAGGAGAAAGACTTCTCATTGGTTTTTAATTCAGTGTTGCTGTGAGTGGAACCCTGGGCCACCTCCCTGCCTGCTTGGGAGGCATGGGCTCCACTATGGAGCCACACCCCAGCTCAGAGTTAGCGTTTAATGAACACAGCCCTAATGACTGTGTTCCTTGTGACACAGCAAATCTACTTCCAGCCTATTGGAAGAACTTTTTCTTGGATGCTCAGAGCCCCAGATGTTGGTATGTTTACCCTAGGGATGAATTTCAGGGGAAAATGGGAAACAAGCTAAATGTTCAGCAGCGGCAAATTGGTTAAATAAACCTCGGTGCAGCTATCTGATTGAGAAGCAGCCAGCCGTCTAGCACTAGATAACAGGGGACTGCGCAATGGTATAAAAAAGGCTGTCACAGCAGAAGGGGAGAGGGGACAGAGTTACAAAATTGTGAATTTCTATGAATCCATTTTTAAAATAAAAAAACCCAGTACTAAAGTGTTTATTTCTAAGAAGTGGGCTTTAAGCCTTTTCTCTTTTTTCCTTGTCTGTATTTCCCAGACTTGCAGTATGCAAGCATTACTTTAGAAAAGAGAATAACCGAGGTCATAGAAATTTGTGTTTTGACCTTGCCTGCCTTAGTTAGGTATGGCACTGAACGATCTCCCATCACCTTTGCTGTGTGGCTGTTGACTGTGGCAGCGTGAGCCACAGAGACAAATATGTACTGGCACAGGGCATTTGAGGAACTCCCTAGCAGAGGGCTGGCTGTGGTCATCTGTGGTTCCACAGAGAGCTGCTTGCTGGGTGTTTAGGGTGCTTGAGTTAGCCTGGTGCTTGTATAGTGCTGTGGGTGTAACTTGCATGGACTTGTGTGCAGGAACCATTCCTCTCCTCCCCATCAGCGTTCACTTCTAATGCAAATTCCTTGATGGGGTCATGTGTACCAAGCCACTGTCCCAATGCCTGGTGAATGGGATGAGGGCCACGAGAAGAAAACTGGAAACTCTCAGCCTTGGTCTAAAATAGCACTGCAGGCTGAAGTATTGGGTGGAGCCATCCTCTCTGACTCACGGACCATGGGCTCCCCTACCCTGGGTTGGGGTTTTTGATGGGTGTGCCTGAGTTTGTCTTCAAGCTTGCCAAAAGGATACTTTGGCAAGAATCCGTGAGGCACAGTCTAGGAGAGATATTTACAGGGCACACATATGACAAAGCACTCAAATCCAGACTGTGTCCAGACTTCCTACAAAGTCACCAGAAAAAGACAAGTCATAAAAGGTGAGCAGAGGACCTGAGCAAGCGCTTCCCAGAGGAAGGTGAAGAAGAACACTTTCACATCACAGTGGCTAGGAAAACACAGCTCTCAGCCACAGGGGAAATCTGTTTCCCCTCCACAACATGAGCCAACAATTCCTAATGTCGGGCAAGGGCTTGAGGTCAGGGCTGTTTTGAAATCTGCTTAGGTTTCTGTTCACGAGAACATTCCTTAATGATTTGACTGGAATGAGAAACGGTTTCTGTGTTGATAGTGTATTTACCCGACAATTGTGTACTTAGAGTTCATGCTGCCCAAAGCTGTTTATGCCTCCAAGGGGCAGGTAGACAGCTTGTGAAGGCCACTGTACAGCACTTACAGTGTTCTCTTAAATCTGAGCCACACGTGGGGTGATTCTTCTCAGAATCTGAAAAGTGGGAAAAAATGTACTTGTGGCCAAAATAGAGGTGCCTGTAGCTGGTGTGTGTGTGTGTGTGTGTGTGTGTGTGTGTGTGTGTGTGTGTTCTGTGTTTTATGCTAGGCTTGGCTTCCAGCCAAAATTTAAACCAGTGCTTTTGTTTCTACATTTAGGTATTAGAAAAGACACTCATCCAAGTGTGAATATATTGATAATGATCTCGATCTGTATGTTGAAACCCTTTTTCTCAGGATTCCTTAACTATAGGTATACTTTGACTCTTCAATTAAAGAATATATTTAGGTATTTATAGTGTTTAAGCTGTAGGTGGGTTTGACTTTATCAAATATTCATGTGCCCAGTCTTGAGCTGGCAGTCCTCGCTTGGACTCTGACAGAGGAGAGTGGTATCGCTTTAGAAGCGCATGGGGTTCGAAGCTGGCCAGATTGGTTCAGCTGCGACCCTGCAGTGCTTTACTGTGTGATCTTGGGCAAGACCGTTTAGTTTCCCCAGCACCTGTCTTCCCCTGCACAGAAGGGAAACAATGGCATACCTGCTTAACTAGATGATGAAAGCAGACTATGCTGGTACATACCCATAATCCCAGCACTTGTAAAATAGAAGCAGGGTGATCAAGAGTTCAAAGCTGTCCTGGATGACATAGAGGGTTGGGGGTCCGTTGGGCTATGTGCCTCAAAAACAAACAAACACCCCCAAACCAAACCAACCGAGTCAACAAATAGGGTTGTGAACACTGTTCAGTTGGAAAAGAGCCGACTGTGCCAGCGTGACGACCTGAGCTTGGTCCCCTAGAACCGAAGGAAAAATGGGGGGTGGTGACATGAGCTTGTTATCCCGGCATTGGGAAGGTGCATCCTGAGGCTCACTGTCTGGCTACTCACTTAGGTGGATCACAGGCCAGTGAGCGTACCTGTTTCAGACAAGACAAGATGGAGCCCAGCTGTGGAATGGTGCCCACAGTTGTCTTCCAGCCTCCACATATACCTGTGTGCACACATCACCATTTGCATATGCATGTACATATACACGAAACAAACTATCAAATACATTAGTGAGTAGTAAAGTTCCAAATGCTCATGGTGCTCAGAAGCTAGGCACCCGAGCCTGAGTGGAGACAAAGGTTTGACATGCCGCTTAAGAAGATTTTCAGACACAGACAGTGGGGCCACCATCATCAGGCACAATTATGAGCTGACACAGATTTTGAGTTACTTCTAGTTTACGGTTTCCAACAGTCTTCACTGAGCCACAGTCCACCAGGAAGTGCATTGATAACTTTGACCTTGGTTTGATAGACAGAAAATGTGACTTAGTACAACCACAGTGAGCTTTGGAAACAAGTCCGATGCTATTAGTTCCATGACAGTAGACATGGAGTTTAGAAAAAAAAAACGAGAGAAGACACGTGTTTCTCAGAAATCCCTTCTGAAGAAACAATTAGAGAGAGGCTGGGGCAAACCTAGAGAGAAGGTAAGCGGGGACTCCTCAGCCTGAGGATAGACAGTGGGTGGAGCTTTCTTTGTGGTGGAATGTAGGCAAAGGCTTACTGGGGTGATGGGAGAGCCCACCCAGGACGATGCAGGTAAACCCTGCTCAGTCCATGACTTCTCAGAGTCCCCCACAAATCCATTCAGGTTCCATGTCAAGATGGGCTTGTGAGAGCAGAGAGGTGGCCAGGGCAGAGAGACAGCCTGGAACTGGGAGGGCACTGAGTCCCAAGACCTGTGATGTGAGGGAAACAGACCGTGGCTTGGGCTGCAGGAGACTGCTGGAGGTGGACCGTGGAGAAGCTCTGGTGCCAGTGGATCTTGTCCTCCATGAAGTGTTGTCTTCCCCTCTTCGGCTTTCCTTTCCCTCCTCTGAGTCGCTCAGCAGAGCCTAGGTGGGGACAGTGTGTGAGCTCTGAGGGAACTAACTAGGCTCAGAAGCCATCTGGCCACCCTGGAAGGAGTGGCAAGGTCAGGCCTTGGGCATATCAGCCACAGCACCCCTGCGACTCTAAGAAGAAGGCAGAGACCCTTGTCATGTTAGCATGCAAAGTTCAGTACAATAACTGCAAGGTGATGGATTTTTCTCTAAGTCTTCCTCTTTGCTGTAATGTGATTTAAATGGCATTCCTTAATTTTCAAGACTAATTTAAGAGTGCTATTTATAGAAAAATAGCTCAGTGGAGAGGAAATCTTTGCACTCAGTTCCTTTCTATAAACTCTGGGTGTCTGGGTTTCTAGCCACTGACTTCCTCACGCTTCTCCAGCTCAGGTGTGCATAGGCTTGGAGCTTTGTAGAAATGCAGGGCCCCAGGCCCTTGGCTCAGTCCTCCTGAGTCAGCCCCATCTGCAAAGCTCCTGGGAGATGACTGCATGTGTTCCGACAACCACAGAACAGAAAACCACTGAGGAGAAATGAAAGCCCTGTCCCAAGGCTTTGGGGTGAGAATGAAGGGTTCTGGATTTTGGAAACAATGTGAAGTCTGCTGGTATTTAGGCTATAATGCAGTACGTTTTATGTAATTTGAAGATTCTCAGGGTGGTGGACATCTGCAGCTCTCTTTAAAAGCCTGTCACTCAACTCAGAAAGTCAGAAGGAGCTGTCTCTGCCCAGCTGTTCCCAAGCCAGAGAAGCCAGCCTTCTGTGTGTGTCTTGAGTCTGGCTTCCTCAGGCAAGCTTCTCTGGGATGCTGAGATCTCTCCTGCTATTCTGTCTCCTTTAAGGGATTGGATTGCTAGGTCTTACAAACATAGAAACAATGCCTACCCATCTGAGAAAGCTTTTTCTAAACTCCTGTACGATAATGTCACAGAAAGACTATACTAGAAGATGAGTGGCGATTGGGGGCTGAGCAGAAGTCCGGGAGGGTAGAGGATGTCGCTGATGGATCTGAGGGAGGTGACTTGGAGAATATGTTCACTACAGAATGTAGCTTAATGGGTGCGTATGAGGGAGTAACTAGCAGGAAAACATGACATTGTATTCTGTCCTAGATATGACTCTGAAAATTCACAATAGCCACCGTTTATGAAATGCCTACTATGTACCACAGACACTCCGTACATCTTTCACAGTTCCTAAAGGAACCTGATGAGACGGGCAGTGCCATTCCCATTTGAGGACACTGAGGCTCTCCAACCCAAGCCCAAGGCCACACAGCTGGCATTGGAATCCAGGCCATTTACTCCAGGAGCTTGTGTGAGCAAACAGAGGATGAGCAGAGACCTGGCCTGCTCTCATCCAGTCGGGAAGCAGTCAGTCTGCCAGATAGCCAGTTTAGAGAGACATCTGAGAAAGGGCCATGGGAGGGCTCTGCAGAGACAGGGCATCTAGCACCGTGCACTCTGCTGATGTGTGAGACTGAGCACATCCTATGAGTCTCAGCATCATCAGGATCTGGAATATCCAGAATGTCTCTCAGAGTGGGCATATGAATTGCACACCTTGGAAAAGGCTCAATGTGATGCACAGTTGCCATTCAACACTTTTCGGGCTATCCTGTGTCTTTTGTTTCCATATGAAATTTAAGATTGCTTTTCCAATTTATATGAAGAATTGTGTTGGAATTTTGATGAGGATTGCAATGAATCTGTAGATGGCTTTTGGTAGGGTGGCCATTTTCACAATATTGTTCCCAACTCATGAGCATGGGAGATTGTCTCCATCTTCTAGTGTTTTCTTCAGTTTCTTTCATAAACAACTTAAAGTTTTCATTGTTCAAGTCTTTCATTTCCTTTATTAGATTTGTCCTAAGATATTAAAATGTTTTTTAGGCCATTGTGATAGTCCCTACATTTCACAGGATTTGCTAAGACCAAGGCCTTTGTTCTCCAGACCTCGTTTGGATTCAGTTGCTTTCAGGCCCTTCCACCATTCAGAACAAACCTTGCCTCATCTCTGGTCGACTGACTGCCCTCTCAGAAGACACATCTCCTCTGTTTCACCTACCAGAGCTCCCACAGGCTACCTCTAGCTGGTCCTGCGGCTCTGCTGTCTTCTTTACAGATGCCCTCATCCCCAACCTTGAAGGTATCTTTCTTTCTATGAACTCTGATACTCTGTGTCTCAAAAGGGTCAGCTATTCGGAACCTTATTCAGGGCTAGTGAGATGGATTAGTGGATAAAGATGCTTTCTTGCCTCCAACCCAAATAACTTGAATTCAGTCCCAGAATTCAATTCTCTATGGTGTAACTTGACTCCCTCGGCCCAAGTTGTCCTTTGACTTCTGCACTTGTATACCTACACATATAGTATAATAAATAACTTTTTAAAAAGAATTAATTCTTCAGTGCTCTTCTGGCTGAGGCAGGAGGATCATGAGTTAGAGGTCAGTCTGAACTATATAGATCCTGTTTTAAAAAGCAAAAGGGAAGATTTTTGTGGTTCCCTTTATATCCTAGACATGAACCTCTTGTCTCAAGTGTAGTTAGCAAGGGTTTTCTCCCGTCCATTCTGTAGACTTTGTAAAAAGAATGAACTTTGCATCTGACCCCTGCGGATAGGCAAGCCGTTCACTCTTGATGTAAACTCACAGAAGCAGAAACAGTGGGGTGTGACTATGATTTCGGTGTTGTAAGTGGCATCGTAGTAAGAAAGTATTGGGCATTTTAACACCTATCTGTGGGAGGTGGGGAGAGAAAGGGGCAGGAGCAGGGGGGTATTCTAGTCTGTGCTTTGCAGCAAACTTTAGAGTAAAATTGCAACCGGCAACTAATTCAACTAATCAAGTTTTCTTTTTCAAGTTTGTTTTTCCTCAAAACTCCTAGAATAACAAATGACAAACCCAGAGCCCAAAGCTGTGTAGGTAGTTGATGTCTGTTCCTTCTGGTGTTCCCACCTTCCTCCTCAGAAGATCTCCTGCTAAGAGTTTCTGTTAATGTTGTTCTCCTTAAGCAACTGATATCTAAATGAAACTCAAAATAAGTAATGAGCACAAACTATCGCAAAGTCGGGAATGTATTAAACTCCTGCTCGGAATGCCAGGGGATGGAGTTTGCTTTAGTGTTTTGGAACCGGGTTTCAATGCGGTGCCTCCTGCAAGCCGTGAGGAAAGTGACTGGGTCTTTCTCAGGCCGATGTTCTCAGATGATGACATCTGGCAAGCGGTAAACTACACAAGGAACCAACACAGAGACTTCTAGCAGTGACACTGTCTGCTTGTGGCCCGTGTGCTGGGCAGTTCAGCAGGTGTTTCTTTGTCTATATCGTATTAACCAGACAACTTGAAGCTTAGCTCTTCTCAACATTCGCTCTCACTCAATCCCAGTCCAGGAGTCGATGCTCTTAAAACATCCGCGACCTTCCTACCGCTGTGCCGTTGGCAGCACCCCAGCTCAGACTCGGGTTCCCCAGTCCTGCTACTGACAGGTGCACATTGTAAATACTCTCTGTCCTCCCTCGTGTCCCCCGCAAGTGCCAGGGTTCATTCTTCATGTCAGTCTCCTTGAGATGCAGAATATCCAAGCTCACAGGGTGGGATGGGGTTCAGTTCAGCCTGGGTGATGTCACCAGGGATTGAATCCAGGGCCTTGCACATGCAGGACAAGTGCTATCCTGAGATCCACCCAAGCCTAGCTTCTACCTTTACAGAGGACAGGTGATACATTAGCTGCTGCCATGTTTAAGTCAGCCAGGCAGTCCAGTGTGATCTTGTGATTAAAGCCGGGTCTAAAGCTGCAGCCTTTCATGGTATTTCAGGTCAGATCCCTGTTCTGCAGTTGAGGAGACAGAAGCCCTGGGAGGTTACTTGACCTGCACAGACCCCTGTGTGCTGCATGGATTTGAACTGTTGCTTAGGGGCCTCTCCACGAGGCTCCCAGACCCTAGCAAGTACACAGCCCGTGTCCCCTGCACACTGCTGCATGTGAGATGCACCAGACACTGTCACAAGAAGAAGTGGGGTGGAGGATGAACAATGTGTGCAGCCCAGAGGTCCTTCTTTCTCTTGGAAAGTTGACTTTAGGCTCTCTGATGGGGTCTGGGATAGTTTACTTACGTCTCAGTTAAATTAAACTCACTTTGAACTGATACTGGGTAGCAGGCAGTGCTCTTTTGATCCATATGTACCGTGTAATATTTCAGAAAGGTTAAAAGTATCTATGCCCTCCGTGGCTTCTCATTCTTCATGGCAAAAGCTTCCCAAACCCTTCTTTCTGGCTTGTGGAGTGCTCAGCCGCATGCCCTGCTGTGCTGGAGTGCACCTGACCTTCTGACTGTATCAAGTTCTAATTTGGTGCCCAGTGATTGCCCTCTGCCCATTCTTCTCACAGAAAATGCCCTTTGGCTGTGTCAGGGACCACACAGTAGAAATCAGAGTTCATTCTTCTCAGGTCCTTGTCCAGAGGTGTTGAATAAAGGTGCATTCCAGCCTGGGGGTTGCAGCCTGCTGTGTCCTGTCCTGCTTGCTCCCCAGGAGGCCTCTACAGTCCCTGGCTTACTCTGGAACCTCTGTCCTGCACTTTAGCCATTGTCTACATTGGGTTTGTCTGTAGCTTGAAAACCCTCCCCACTCCCCATTGATTTAGAGGGAAGGTGTGGATCTCTTTGTTTACAGGGCTTGTAAAATGTGAGCTGTGTCTGCAGTATGAAATTATATATGTGTCAATAAAGTATAAAAAATCTGACAAAATGTGTTTTAATTTTGCAGTGGAGATCATAGCAGCTGTCACATTAAAATTTATTCCTCCTCCTTGAAGGGAAGAAAGCACCTTCTGCAGACAAAACGCTGGGGAAGAAGACAGGGTAATTGGGCCACACCCCCAGGCTGTTTAATCTGGATTCTCCTTCTCTCTTGCAGCCTTCTCTGCCTGGTTTTCCCAGTAGCGATTTACTTGTTTTAAATATGAGACATATTGGATGTCAGGCCCTTTGATCCGATTTATTACCTGTTTTTAAAAGAGAATTCATAATTAAACCCTCCCCCCTTTATTTTGAGCTGGAATAAGTTGGACTGTGAACCTGGAACACTTTCTGGAAGAATATGTCCCGAGTCTCTTCTGGATGCTGAACTCCAAATGGGTTCTCACGCCACAGACGACACGGCAGCTAGGAAAAGGGCTCAGGCCCCTTAACACTGCAAATGTTCCGTGCTGTGAGGCCTTATGATCTGAATGCTGAGGGAGAACTTTAGGTGTTGAGAAAGAGAATTTTCTCCACCTCTATTTTGCTATGAGGCTTTCATGGCACTTTTATAATGGTAAAGAAGTTCTTTGATTTAAAAAGAAAGTTGTGTCTCTTAAATTACTGTTTGGAATGATTGTGTGTCCCTGACGACAGCTGAGGAAACTGTTTACAATATTGGCTCCTAGGGTTCACTCCACAACATCAGTGTCCGCTGTGGAGAGAAAAGCAGCGAGTTCAGCCGCGGAAAGAGAACGACAGCCCACTGCCTCAACGTTACCAGCTGATTTCTGCTGACCGTCGTGAACAGCTGGTTGGATGGTGACTGTCTGTCTCGCACCTGCTATTTATTCTGTAATGTTGGCTTGCTTAAATCCTTAATAACCTCACATATTCACGGTTGAAAGTATGACTATTGCCATACGGAACAGAGAACTGGGTTCATGTGAGGCCAGCACTTTGTGAGGGCACATTATGCAACGTAATGATGTTTTAAACTCCAGGCCCTCTGCTACAGCGGAGCCGACACTCTGCAAAGGAATTCAAAACACGCAGCAGGCCATCCTTCACTAAGTTGGACGGTTCTAGGTGAACTTGGAGGTTTAGGGTTGTTTTCTTAAAGTGGGGCTTCCATGCAACGGTTGGAATCAGTATTTGCTTGTTTTAAAACGGTTTCCGAATCTTTTTACAGGAGGAATTGAGGGGTGCGGGGTAAAAGTTGTTTCTCCCTTGAGGTTCTCTGTGACTTAGTGCCCTAGACTTGTGGCCTCTGAGTACTAGGAGAACCCAACAGCATTCTCCAGGACAGGCCTGGTGGCCTCATGAGGAGAAGATTCAGTGTGTGTGTGTGTGTGTGTGTGTGTGTGTGTGTGTGTTTGCATGCGTGCACATTTTTTGTATGTATGTAGGTTTGTGTATGCCTGTGTTTGTGTGTGTGTGTGTGTGTTTGCATGCATGTAGGGTTTGTGCATGTAAGGTGTGTGTATGTCTAGCTACTATTCATAGATACTCAAAGGTCGCTCTAAACAAGAGGAGACAGATGATCTTGGATAACAAAATGGTTAAACTTGGGTTAGGAATAGACAAGTGTCACTCAACTGGAGGAAGTCTGACTTTCTGGCCACAGTAGTGGTCTGAATGTGGGCAACAGACTCCAGGGTAACAGGCTTACTCGACCCTGTGGGAGCACTGTGTAGGTGTGTGTGTGTCTGTGTATGCATGTATGTGTATGTGTGTTTGTGTGTATGTGTGTGTGTGTGCATGTGTATTATGAATACTGTTTTCTTTGTTGCTTTTTGAAACAGAGTCTCATAGCCCAGGCTAGCCTCAAACTCGTGATAATCTTCCTGCCTCAGTCTCTCCAGTGCAAGGACTAGAGGCCGTGAGCCACAGTGTTTGGTGTTAGAGTCCTCCGAATTAGTCTCCTGAAGTGGGTCTGTAAAACACCTTAACCCTACAAAAATGTTACTGTGTCTATTTCTGCTGTATATATCGGTGGGTAAGTGGGGAGTGTTATCTCTTTTTTTTTTTTAAAGATTTATTTATTTATTATGTATACAATATTCTGTCTGTCTGTATGCTTGCTGGCCAGAAGAGGGCAGCAGAACCCTTTACAGATGGTTGTGAGCCACCATGTGGTTGCTGGGAATTGAACTCAGGACCTCTGGAAGAGCAGTCAGTGCTCTTAACCTCTGAGCCATCTCTCCAGCCCAGGGAGTGTTATCTCAACATTTTTGTTTTGGTTTTGTATATGTTCTTAGTTTGTATTTTTAAAACAAGCAAATACTGATTGTACAATTTTTTTTAAAAAAAAAACAGCTTAACATTGTATCTTAAACTAACTTGGCCTCTGAACTGTGTGTGACAGAAGGGAGATCAGGTCAAGAGACCTGGAGTCTTGCCTCACACAGCTGCTCTTCTCATGTGATACAGTTCCGTTCTGGGCCTTCGGATTCCCAGTGTAAAATGGGCAGTCTGGATGGTACGTGCCAAGCATGGTCGCAGGCAGCTCTGGTTCTGTCTGGGATGCAAGGAGCTTGCAGAGGGAGAGGGAGAGAAGAGGCAGCATCCATGCCTGTGTGCTGGCGGAGGAGTTGAGAACAGCCAAAGAAGGGGTGTCCAGCCTCCCTCTGCTTGGCTTCTGAAGTTGAGTGAGGTGTGCTCCAGGAACTGCATGATGCTGGAGGGTTGCCTCTGAGGAAACAGGCCTGGGAGATGGCATGGACGACCTCCCCTCCTTTAATTCTAACTGGCTTTCACAGCACCGAGCTCTTCCACCAGGAGACCTGGTGTAGCATGTCAGTGGTGCCTACAATGTCTTGACATTGCCTATGGTCACTCTGAGCTTCACTCATCCATTCTCGCTTCTGATCACCTGATCCCCGTGGCTGTTTTCCACCCCAGCTGCCCCTTCTAGCTTACCTGAACTCACTTTTCCTGATACTCTTAGCTCTGGAGAGACACACACTTTGAGATTAACAGGGCCTCTGCTCAGCTCTTGAGAGGCAGCCACTCCTCCCAAGGATCCCAGCTGTCTGTCCCTCCATGACAGGCTCTTAGTAGGTGGGTGCCTTTGCATGCAGCCGAAGTCCCTGGCAAACACCCATTCTGAACTCCAGGTCACCACAGCTTCCTGTAGGCTTTGGAGCACACTAATTTCTCCCAGGGCTTTAATAACCCCAAGTTTCATCTTGCCTATTGGTTCTCTGTCCTATATCAGCCTCATAAAATGGTCACTTTGGGTTAAAAGATCTTATTACTGCAACAAGAGATGTTGAATCACACTTTAAAGGTTGCTGGTGAAATGTGACCTCTGAAACTCAATGGCTCTGTTCCAGGGCACAGGGACGTGGATATTAGAAAGATAAATTAGAAGTCAAAACACAGCTCTGTTTTCCCTGTGTCTTAGGCTGAGCATCTGTGATGAATGTTGTAAGGAATAAAACATCAGAAGTCCCTCCTCCCCTGTAATATATCGCTGCCACCTTCAGAAGCGAGGTTCTGATCACCAACTCTGACGCCCCCAGAATGACAATCTCCCTGGCAGCAACAGGGGTGCCTTCCCTCTCAATAGGAGGTTCGCAGGCAGGATTGACCCCTTTCACAACCCTTTGTGATTTCACGGGGCTCAGTAGATCCTCCAGCATGGGCTCTCTCTGTGCAGGTCAAGTGGAAATGACCAGGGGACAATGAAGAACAAAATGAGGCTCTCCTCCCTCCTGTGTGATGGAAGCAGACACGTGTAGCTCACTTGCTCTCGTGTTGCTAAGATGGCAGGACCCACTCAAACATTCGAGGTCGGTATTTCACTGAGTCTAAGTATCAGGAGGAAACTGAGGCTCAAATCCCAGAGCCTGTGTGTGTGTGTGTGTGTGTGTGTGTGTGTGTGCTGCCAATGAGCCTAGAAATGATCTGCCCGAGCCCACAGTTAGCTAGCACATTGCTGTGCACCCAGAAAAAGTTGAGGCCTTGGAGTCATAAGATGATTCGGTGAGTGATTCTTCATAGACTAGCAGATCCAAATCAATAATAAAACTGGAGAAGCCTCAGGAACATGCCATACCCATGGACCAGCTCCAGGGAAGGCGTCCGGCCCTTCCCACTGGTCACTGGCAGAAGGCACAGCCAGTGGGGCATCTCCTAAGCTCTTGCATCTAGACATAAAAGCCCTATTTGCATGAACACAGCATGCTGAAGCTGGAGCAAGCTGGTTGCGTGCTGGTTTCTTCACAGCTTTATTTGAAGAAAGGTGTGTGGAGCTACATGGGTGAGTCGAATAGCAGCAATGAATGCAGACAATGTCAGAACTCTGGAAACAGCTGTGTCCCTGTCTGTCCACAGAAGCCTTGCCCCCTTCTCTGTGCTTCTCCCCACTCTCTTCTCTATTAAACACAGAGCCCACTGCTCCCCTGAAGAGGGGCCACAGGCTCCTGCTCCTTTAGTGTAGTTGGGCTTCCTTGGAGGGAAATGGCAGAACCATGTGAAGAAGGCAAACCCCAGGCTCTAAGGCTCTCCCTCTGGACTGTGAGTGTGCTCCAGTGGTGACCTGCCGCTGCAGCTTTCATTGTTTCACAGACAGGACCCCTCAACTAGAGAGAGCTGCCTCAGGGCACACACTCTATACCTACAGATCACCTCCAGGGAAGGTATCGGGCCCTTCCCAGACAGGCTGTGTGTGTGTGGCCTGTGGAACATTTTTAAAGCTGGCGGGCCTCCTTGAGTCTGGGAGGTGTGGTTGGTGGCCCAGGTCTCTCAGTATTTCCCCGGCTTCCACTAATCACATATTGACCCCCTCAGTGGAAAACAAGCTTCCCTTTGTCTCTTGTGCACGGGACACTGTTCTGGGTGCTGAAGATGCACTCTACACAAAACAGAGAGCCACCCCTGCCCTGGTGGAGCCAGGGCTCTAGGATTTAAAAAAGGTAGTCATCAAGAATAAAACGAGAGTAAGGAAAACAGCATGACAGATGGTTACCGTGACTGGGGATACAAATAAAGTCTGATGCAGAGAGCAGACATGGCAATGGCAAAGGGTTGGGAATGGCACATTCCACAGGCCAGATGGGAAGGAACTGTCCCACAGGTCAGGTCAGATCTCACTAGAGTCCTGGGGTGGGAGAAAGACATGAGGTTCTGGGGCAAAGGGCACAGCAAATGCAATGGCTGTGTAGGGAGAATGTGTGCAGCGTTTTTCAACAATAACCAGAAGCCCGTGTGTCTGGAACAGAGCTGAGACAAGAGAGAGGACAATTGCAAGGGACATGGGGACAGCCTCAGCAAACAACCCAGATGACAAGAGGTGTTGGTGGAGGAAAACAGAGTCTGACACACACTGTGAAGGATGTACTTGGGGATGCAGGGAGTAGGAGGCAGAAGTAGGAGGAAGGAGAATAGGTCCCTGCCGTGGATGAGGGTGACTGGAATTGGTGGTGCACAGACAGGGTTCCACTCGGGAACTGTGTTGAGCACACACAATAGCATGTGTAGGATTTGCTGATGCACTGGTCCTGGGTCACATGAGTGTACACTTCTGAAGAGTCCTGAGGTTCTGACCTGAGAAAGCTTGAGGAGTGGAGCTGGTAACACATCTTGGCAGTGAAGTGGCAACTGCGGAGACATGTGGAAGTGGATCAGGATGCTGATGAAGAGACAGGAAGGCCCAACCTCCACCTGGAGACAATGAGCAGGCATGGGAGTGTCTGAGGCTGAGGGTCAAGATGGCAGGAGGATGTAGGACCCCAGTGAAGGATACAGATGGAGTGGACAGGAAGGCAAGCAGAGAGGCAAGGCAGTAGACAGACTCAACTTGCTTGCTGCCTCTGCGCCCTCCATCCATTTCGGGCCTCCAAAATCAGACACCCTTACAGAGATGAGGCTCACCTAAGAGCACATCCCAGCACATTCAGAGATGCCTAATGCTAGCCCTGAGTGAGTCCCATGGGGACCTCCAGGAGGCTAGGGGAGTCAGGACGCAAGCGGCCCCCTGAGGCAACCTTAATAGTTAAGATAACAGAGTTTACTTGTAAGGCAAGGCTGAGTGTGTCTACATCTGAACAGCAAAGCAAGAACATATGGGCATCTATCAGCTCTGAGTCTGAGCTAAGGTCTGCTCTCTGCAGAGACATATGTGAAGTCTGCTGATGTTTGGGGAGCAGTTAAAAAAGCAGCTCCATGGTGCCTGGTGGCTGCTGGTACCAGAACTGCCTTGGCTTCAATAGAAAATACTCACATAAAGAAAGGAGTCCTAACTTGATGTTAGCCTAGGATGCAGCCTGGGGTCCAGGAAAAAGTAAGAGACTCAGTTTGGGTTCAGAACATAGCTATTTGACCATATTCTAGTCACTTAATAGTCCTGGCCTCAGCTATTCATCTCTCAGATGGGTCCAGGTTCCCTGTGTTTGTAGAGATGGAGTCAGGATTTCAAATGCACCCTTATCCTTAGGGAGGCTTGTCTGATGCCCGAGGCTCTTCTCTGTGAGGAAAAACAGGGCCTCTCCAAAAGCTCAACAGAGACCAAGACTGGGAGAGTATTCTTCTCCCACAAGGAGATCCAGGCTGCACACAGAAGAAGAACAGGGAGACACTACGTTTTGGCAAGCCAAGAATGTGATGCTATTCTTGGTTTCAACTTTACTACATCTGGAATTAATTAAAACCCAAGCAACTGGGTACACGTGGGAGGGATTTTCCTTAACTGAATCATTTGAAGCAGGAGGAACTACCTTTAATCCAGAGCCACCTTTAGTTTGGGTCACACCTTCTGCTGTGTGCAGCCAGGAGAAGGACGTGGAAGAAGAAAACTCTCCACTCTTTGCCTGCTTGCTCTCACTCCTGTTGGCACATCCATCCCTTTGCTGACGCTAGAGCTTCCTTCTCCAGGATTCCAGAGTATACTGATGACCACTGAGACACCCAGTCTTGTGGACTGAGCAGCTACTGGATTCTTGGACTTTCCATTGGTAGACAGCAATTGGTGGACTTGCAGGACTACAGCCTGTAAGGCATGCTAATCAATCCCATCTATATATTACATATTTTCATTTTATCAGTGCTGTTTCTTGAGAGAACCCTGACTGATACAGGCAGCATGTGAGCAGCTATCACCCACAGGTTGAGAGAGATGAATGGAAGAACAGCTAACCTAGAGCTTTGTCATTCAAGAGGCACTCCTTGACAGTCCTGCTGGAGAATGCAGCCTAAGAGGTCTTCAAGAACACCCTATCTACCATTCCAGTATTGGCTTCGACGAATCTGATTATAAATGCCTCATGGAGTGGAGCCAGGCAGCATTTGCTCTTGTGACCAGTTTAATGTGTGAACGCAATGTCCAGGGCTCATCCATGCCATCCCCCATTGCAGCATTTCCTTCCCTTGCGGAGAGCTGATGAACACTGTGTCTACAGGTTAATGCTATATTGTGTGTCTGAATGTTTGCTGAAAGAATAATTTAGGGCCAATTTTATATTATGCGTTCTTACCACCATTAGATAAGACAAAGAAAAGAAAGTTAAAGGCTTCTAGCAGGGTCACCCTCGGTAGAAAACAACTCATACATGTGATGATTTGATTAAGTAAGAGGTTTGGAGAATGTGGCACCCATGATGCAGAGGGAGTTATGAGGAAGAGGTGGTCAGTTATCATCACCCATGGAATGCATGCCCGTTTCTCTGTCCTGTTTGCTCCAGATGGAGCCTTGGAGGTGGGATTTGCTAACAAGCAAGTTTCTGTTTGTCTGGAGAGTAAACATTGGTCTCCTGGAGTCCTGGCAGTCCTCTGACTGGCCAGTTGGGTGCTATCAGCCTAGATCAGGGGATACTATGGATCTGAAGCCATGGTGAGTCTCGCCACCACCCTGACTTATACAGTGTGGCTGTAGATCAGTCACTCCTGCCTGCATGTATTTCTCCAAACAGAGTGGAGATTCTAATTCCTACCCAACCTGACCAGGGAGGATGAGGCAGTCACCAAATCACATAGCGCCTCTGTGGGCATTGGGGCCAGGAAAAGATGTTCCTCCCTCAGGATGCTCTACACCCATCTTCCAGCCTGTGGTGTCAGCAGGCCTCAGGGATGATGTAGGATGCACATTCTCCATTTTGCAGATGAGAGCAGCTGCTAATGTAATCATGATGATCACCTGGATGCAAATGGCTCTGTCCTGGCCCTTAGGTGGGCTAGTTGGACCAGTGTGAGCCGGATTAACTCAGTTTATCACAGGAGGGTGGTCCCACCAGCCAGCAGGTAATGATGGGGACAGGCAGGTCTGATTCAAAGCCAGGTCTCCTTATTAGAGCCTCTTTAGCCCTTCATGTCAGAAGGTGAAGGTCATGGAAGGTTGACCCTGAATTATTCTGCTGTCAAAATATCTCCTACCATAGTGCAGCCCGCCTGCACCCACTAGAGATCAAAATAGAGCCTAATGGGTCAAGGAAACAATCAATGTTATCAGTACTGCTGATGGCATTTGTGGGCTGCAGCCCATGAAATATTAATTCTTCCTGTTTGTCTTTAGGGATATACTTTATATGTTAATGTACCATTGAAAGATACTTATAATGTTAAGTGGCTTAAGACTCTTGCCTTGAGCAGGCAGATCTACTTTTCCTCGGAATAGCAACGTAAAATGTAAAGACAAAAACCCAATCCCACTGACCACAAGTCAACAGCCACAGAATCCTACTATCTGCTCGTAAAAGGAAGTTTCCCATTCATGTTTCAATGGGCAAATAAATAACTTATGTATGGCGTTCCCCACCTAATAAAATGTTTTACTGTCAGGTTTACTGAGCACATTTATGAAATCACACTGTGAGGCTCAGCTTTATTTTGGCCTTAATGACTCAGGGGCCAGGGAGAGCTGCCTGAATCATCAATGTTCTGAAGGAAGCAGTGGAGGGAGGAAAGCTCACAAATCAAAAGGCAAATCTGCAAGATGCAGGGGGAAACCATTTAAGATCAACTCAGAACATGGCCTCTATTCAGGGAGCACCATGCATGCATTTCTGTTCTGAGGGCAAGTACGGTGTGCCCCATAGAAAAGCACACACAATTTGTTTCTTGGTGTCTTACATGGAACACTAACTTCTAGAAGGAATAATTTACTGCACTTTTGGGGCGGCCACAGGCCTCTCGGAAAAATGTAATTTAAACTGTGGTGTCATACTGAGAAAACATGAGCATAGTCATTCACGGACAGAATTCTTCCTGGGATGTCAGAGGAACCTCTGTTCGTGGTGTCAGACATTAGGGCTCCTGTCTGTCCAATCGTCTTGCCAAGATTTAGAAATCCAAAGGAGCATTGGTCCTCTCAGGGTCACTGAGCTACTGAGACATCCTCTCTAGATGGAAGGAAGATGTTGCTAGAGGACATAGCAATGTGTTGCTAAGGT
Organism: Dicrostonyx torquatus; assembly: GCA_028555095.1. Taxonomy (NCBI): domain Eukaryota; kingdom Metazoa; phylum Chordata; class Mammalia; order Rodentia; family Cricetidae; genus Dicrostonyx; species Dicrostonyx torquatus. The sequence continues at coordinate 918,732 of JAQHUG010000484.1, read as the reverse complement.
GTTCAGCACTGTGTCTTTAGGGCAGGGTCTCAGATGTACATTCGAGATGCACTGTGGTCAGCCTTGAGCAAGCTACTCACCATTCTGGGCCCCTCCTGCATAGGACTGGCCCGCGTGTTGATGAGTGGGCTGACCTAAGAAGAGCTGGGTGCTTTGAAACATTTGTGAGCCCCTCCATTGGATGTGGAGGTCAAGACCTCTGCTGTGCCTGTATATTTGACCCACAGCCTCCTCCTTTCCCTCATTACTTTTATAATGTGATTTGTAGTACTTGGAACCATCTTGACTGTTTATGTTTTATTTTTGGTCCATTTGAGAATAGACAGTATCAGTAGCTGCCTTATGTCCTCTACCCGGAGTGGATCCAGCACACACAGGCACTTGCTACATTGCCATTGACGTGAGATAAACGAGCGAGTAGCCCGTGTTGTGGTGTACCTGTGTGTACCTGGGAGCTGGAATAACGACCCCCTGCCTCTGTCATCAGCACTTGTGGCCAGCTCCATCCCTGACACAGCGCCCAGCACAGCAGAGGTCCTCAAGTCCTTATTCAAAGAATATATGAACGTTTATATGAAACACAGATGAGGGAGAGCAATAAAGAGGGCACATTGGAAGAAGAGGGAGACCAAGGAAGTAGACTATTAAGGTCCAGCACAAATCCTTCATTCAATCCTACTAAAGTGACGGGGTGGTAGGACTCCAGACTAGAGGGGTGCAGGCCCCACTCAGCAACACACCTTGTGTAGACTCGTGACAACTTCTCACTTCTCTCTGCATCGCTCACGTCTGCAATATGGGGTCATTGCACCTTCTAGGGCAATAAAGTAAGGACGGGTTGGTCTCTGCAGCAGCGTGAGGCAGATACGGAGCAGAGGCTC
>JAQHUG010000484.1:848724-917432 GCA_028555095.1 Dicrostonyx torquatus | reverse complement strand
TACATCCACTGAGCCAGGCCTCTACAAGCTGCTTACGATCTACAGGTAAGTCAGTCACCCACTGGCCCCAGTGGAGAAAGTCGGTGTCTTGAGAGGGGGAAGCTGCGGCTCCTGAGTTGTGGGCTGGGTCTAAACCCAGGAGAACACAAATTGGAAGACAGTCTCCACAGACACACCTGCCACAGCCCAAGCCCAGGTTCAGGCGGAGACATTTCCACAGTGTAGACTGCATTGGTAATCAGATTATTTTTAAAAAATTTAATGGCATCTGTCACTTGGGCAAAATCTAAAAGTGTCTGTCTCTACTCTGAGAAAATACTAACTCTTAATTTTTATGCTAAATCAAGTGATCATAACCCAAGAACTTAGCAGTTTTGCACTTTAAACATTACTCCGTGATTTATTTCCCTCCAGTGGATTTGTGATTGAGCTTTAAAGGCATGCTCCTCATCAGCAGGCAATCACAGAATGGAGGGTAAAAGGCTCTTTTTCTTTCCTTTCTTTAACTTGAGTTTGGCTGTCTTCTGATTCTCAGAAGTCTAGGCAGAGAATCTGGGCTATCCCCTCCTCCCTCTGCTCCCCACTCATTGCAGGGAGCATTTGCAGGCTCATGAAGCAGGGAGTGAGTGCGTAGTATGGGCCCAGACAGAGGTGATACTGGGTCACTGTCCATCATAAATATGTCACCCTTTGTCCCCAGCATGTAAGTGTGATGTTCATTGTCCTGACAATCCAGCATTCTGCAGCCTCTGAACACGTGTTCTCTGAGAGCTGCTTGTTAGACAACCAGCATCCTCCCACCAGGCACCCCACTCCCCCACTCTCTCCATCCCCTACCCTGCCACCCCAGAAACAGATGCATGGGAGGAGCCTGCCGGCATATTGATAGATTTCCCCACAAATCCTGATATTGGACTGGCTCGCTCCCCTGCTCCATTCCCACCCGGCTCTCCTGCTGCCCCCTCCCTTCTAATGCTGTTCTCTTCCACCGAGTTCACTCGGCATTCTGTCATGGCACGAAGGGAAGAGATGGAGGCTGTCATAAAGTCCATCTGCCCAGAGATCCCTCCCTCTGCATGCCGCCAGAGCCCCTGACTCCCGGCTCCTGCCCCTCACCGAGTGGAAAGATCACAAAGCCCTAGTGTCTGTGGGGCAGACAGCTCAGGTTGACAGTTTCGTCCTGCCACTTTCTGACTGTGGCCCTGGAGGACTTATAGACTCTTTCAGTTCCCTCTGCTTCTGACTATGGAATTCTATTTTTATTTATTACAGTCTATGCAAATGCCCAGTACAGAGCAGGGGTTTGGGGTCCAGTGCTTGTCCTCATGCCCCCGATTTTATTAGGCATCAAAGGAAGATATTGGGTTGCCAAGGAGAACCCCTAAGTGTTCCGGTGTCATGTGACTGTTATCACAGTGCCAGCAATCCAGAGATGGGCTGATGGGCTGAGTCAAGGCCATGGGGTCAGAGAGGGAGGAGCCTGACCTGAGGGGAAGGCCTACAGCTTGATGTTGGGTGCAGAGAAGCAGATTCAAGGAAAGGGCTACTAGACCTGCTGTGGCAGAAGCAGAGATGACTTCACTAACTTCTGAGGTCAGCTAAGCTGGTCTGACTTATGTCCAGGCCCAGCCTGCTGTTTGGGGCTGGAAGGAGCAGTACAAACTTTCTCTTGGGTTTGAAGGAGCATGGTCACCATGACGTAAGATGGCTTAGATTAGACCCACTCACTGCTGGTCCACAGTCTGCGAAACGGGCCTCCTCTCTAACAGAATGTGGAAAGGCTGGGGGATATGAACAGGGAAGCCCCTGACGTACAGCAAGACCGTACAGGAGGGAATGAGAAGACAACGGGAGCCACCCTGTGGTCCATGCTGTCCTACCCACAAGCTTCCTGAGACTTCCCAGGGTTCCCCATTTGCCAGCTTCCCTGAGGTGGGCGCATGTTACCAGAGATCTCTCTCTTCCTCCACCTATTGGTCCTTTCCCCCCATTAACCCAGCTTTCATTCTCATTCATATGCATATTCACACTGCTCCGTGAAGGTGCAGCCTCCTAGTTCCCTCTAACCAGGCAGACCTGCTTTGTGCCCGCCCAACACCTGTCCTGGGAAGTGTCAGCACACATCCCTGACAGACAAGGACATTCCTTGGAATCATTTTCCCCAATCACCCCTTCTATTCGTTCTCTCTCCCATGCTTTTCTTGCCCCAAATTCTAAAGCACACGACAAACTCCTACCTGCATCTTCTCACCTATTAGGGATTCATGCCCAAACTCCCTTGCAGGGATTTTTGCTTTTGAAGTTGTATGTTTTAACTTCACTAACTCAGTCTCTGTTTCCTGCCTGCCAGATGGAGGCTCATTTGGATGAAGGCAGGGAGGAGACGAAAGCCCTGACCCTGCTTGGCAGGGTGTGTGCATGTGCACACAGGATGCATGTGTGTGTGTGTGTGTGTGTGTGTGTGTGTGTGTGTGTTTCCTGTTAGGACTGCTGTTCCCTATGGGTGAAAAATAGTCTGCATATTTATTGGGTCATTTCATGAGCAGCTTCGTGCTTCCACTCTGAGCCGGGCACAATGTGAAATGCTGGAAGTACCACCGGGTGTTCCCTGCCTCTGTGTAATGCCAAAGGAAAGGATAGTCTGGACAGGAAACAAAGCACTGACGATCTGGTCAAACAGGGATGCCCCAGGAGAAGCTAGAAGGGATACCAGAAACCCAGTGGATGGCGGTTCAGGAAGACTTCCTGGAGAAAGCCCATCTCATCTGGGCTGTCTGGGGCTTAGGTGGAGGGTGGAGAAAAGTGGAGAGGGTGGCAGGTACACAGGGCTGCTGCCCTTAGAAGACTGCTGGGGAGGAGCGAAGTGGTGTCAGATGGTTCCCAAACACAAAAGCATGCTGGGGGTTTGCCTTTCTCCTAGGGATACACTGCTGTGTGGTTGCAGAGCCAGCTGCACAGGTGTTGCAGCTCACGGGCCACTGTCCCATCCACCTGCAGCCCCCAGTGCATCTTCCCACTCACAACTTGAGTTTGCTGTCTCTCCTCCTTCCGCTCCTGCGCTTGGCATTTTTGTATGCCCCAGCTTTGTCCAATCAGGAGAGTCTGTCTCAGTGAAGCTCCTGGTCTCCGGCTGGGGCATGATAATGCATGCCGCCCTTTGTTTCATTGTTCAAATATGTGTCTGTGATGTGGTGGGGACTGATAAGTAAAGAAAATTGTGTAGGCTCATAGCAGACATCTCATGACCTCAGGAGTCCCCCAAGATATGCTCTCCCGGCAAATTGTCAGCAAGCCCATTTATCACTGCACTGACCTGGGAGTCTGCACATTTCCCTATGAAAACAGCCTGGTGCCGTCAGCTCCCATCTGCCCCAATGCCACCATAATGAAGCAAGCTTTAACTAACCCTGGTACCCACTGAGCAGCCCCACACAAATGGCTTTCGAGAGCCAGACATCTGCACCAGGGACACTGTCTCTTCCTGATGGTGAATTCAGGGAAAGCCAACACACCCTTGAAGCTTTGTTTATTTTTGGCTTGGGTAATTGGGTGGTATTAATTATTAATGTTTCATGTTGCAAGCAGGCAGAAAAGGGGCAGGAGGAAGGGAGGTGGGAAGGGCTAGTGGACCAATCCAGACTGTGGCAAGAAACTAAAATATTCTGAGCCTTGATTCAGTATGGAGAAGTGGGTGTCCTTCTGTAAGACAATTTGCTAGAATGTTTCATGTGGTTTCCATAAACCATCCTATGTTCCCACAAGATAAAAATAACTCCGCCCTGCTTGGGAATCCTTTTGCATACTTCAGTTCCTATCCCCTAAAACTCATTGGCTCTCCATCCTTGAAACTTTGGCAGACTGTATACCTTTCTTGTGGATTCCAGAACCCTGGGAAATACCCTCTTATCCCCATTTCACAAAAGGAGAATCTGAGACTCAAAGACATTGAGGCTCCTTTCGAGGGACGGGGAAGAGCAGAGATGGGATTTGAGGCCAGGCCTTGTTGATGCTGACCCCACAGCTTCTTCTCTGAGAAGGTTAGTACCCCAAACTGACGATGAGCATCTGCAAACCTCTGGTGTCCCTGGGGTTTTATGCTGTCTGGTGGGATCTGGTCAGGGATGCGTCTGGGACAGCAGTTCCCTGATTGTCTCTATTTATGCGTTGCGAAGCTAAAGGTTGCTTCGTTAATTACAAGGAGAAAATAAGGGGTTCTTGGAGGATCAGTGGCAAAGTGACTCCAATTAAACCCTTAATGAGTATATTAAGCCATGTAAATCACATGTCTTCCTTTTCTCCTCTGGGACATTGCTTCTCTTGGTGAGCAAATCCTTGGCCCAGCCTGAATCAGCTGGGCCTCTGGGAAGCCTAGAAGAAAGGTTTATTCTGCAAACACACCAGGCACAATGGGGCTTGAGAGGTTAAAGAAAAGGAAAGGAACAAAACCTGCAGGCAATCTCTGGTGCTCTCCTACACACAGCTTCCAAATGTAGCAAAGCAGGGAGACCCATGCAGGCCTGGTCACTCTGGTGGCTCATGAGCAGGGATGGGCTTTTCTATGGCCTCCTCTTCCACAGCCAGCTTTCAGCCTGGCTCTCTGTGGTGTCTGAAGTCTGGAAGCCTCCATTTGTGTTGCTTGGGTTGGAATGACCCTCGCTGGCCTGGAGGACCTGGGAAGGGTTCAGCAGAGAAGAGGTAAAATGCTTGCCTCCCCTGTGTCTAAGTGGAATAATGGGAGCTGTGGACAGCACAGCCCAGAGACCATCTCATTCTCCTTGGGCCCAGGCCCTCCTCCTCCTCCCCCTCCCACCCACAAACATATGTCCAGAGTCCCTATGGTACCCTGTGCTCCTGTCCCAGCCTGACCTTTACTACTTAATCTACTCCAAACCCTAGGGGGAAGAAGGCAAGAGGGGACACTCACTAAAGAGCACACACACCAGCTGCTGCGAGGTCAGAGCCCAAGGCAACTCGGTATTTTTACTGGACTGGAGAGGAGGAAGTGATGGGTTTTTTTGAACCGGAGCTCAGAACCCAACTGGGAGTGATGCGAGCCCCAGGGAGGTGGGAGGAGGCACTCAGCTCCTCCAGGAAGGTCTCCTATATGACTGCACAAGAAACAAAGCCCTATAGAGAAAGGGCCCAAGATACCTATAGGATTCCCTGGCCCAGAACCCTCTGCAGAGGGCTTCCTCCCCATAACAATCTTGCTTTGGTTACTTGGTCTTAGGGAACTTTCCAGAGCCACAAAACAGGTGGGCATAGCTGCCTATAAAGGTGGCCAGTCCTGCACCTCTCATTTGGGCCCCTTCTCCCTTTCATTTTTATTGGGGACCTCAGAACCCGATCCGTGAATGATTTCCCTGTACACGCGACACTTCTAACCAGTGTCCAGTGTGCCTGGCATCCTGTCAAGCACTTGGAATGCGTGTTTTCCTTATACCAACTCCCTCGGGGAGATGTTGTTATTCCTATCTTAGCAGTAAGAAAACAGAGTCCCAGAGAGATTGAGCAACCTACCCAAGGCCATGCAGCTCAACTGTAGCTAAGCTAGGATGTAAACCCAAGGATCAAGATCTAGAATCTTTCACCCTGCCCACAGCCCCATGCCAATGCTCGCAGTCACCTCAAGGTGGGTGAGTTTTCAGTGTTTTGTTTTTGTTAAAGAAGGAGGAGGAGGAGGAGGAGGAGGAGGAGTAGGAGGAGGAGGAGGAGGAGGAAAGAAAGAAAAGAAAGAAAGAAAGAAAGAAAGAAAGAAAGAAAGAAAGAAAGGCACAATAAGAGATGCATAAAGAAGGCAGCAGGTATAGCAATAGCGAGACTGCTAATGGGAGGAGAGGACCATTCTTCCCTGCAGACTGCGGGAGGGGATCTGCCTCAAAGGTTCCCTGTAGTCGGTGTTTTACTCTCTGGAAGCCCACCACCCAGTTCCCAAATAAATACACAAAGACTTATTTGTGAATGCCCAGCCTTAGCTTGACTTATTTATAACCAACTTTTCTAATTTGAATTATCTCATTTCTCTTCTTCTGTGTTTTGCCTCTGGGCTTCTTAACTTTCTTTATCTTTTATCTCTTTCTTTCCTTCTTACTCTGTGACTGGCTATGTGACTGGGTGACTGGCCCCTAGCGTTCTCCTCTCCTCCTCCTTTTCTCGCTCCTTTCTCTCTTCCCTAGATTTCTCCTGTTTATTCTCTCTGTCCACCAGGCCTGCCTATTTCTCTCTCCTGCCTAGCTATTGGCCATTCAACTCTTTATTAGACCAATCAGGTATTTTAGACAGGCAAAGTAACACAGCTTTACAGAGTTAAACAAATACAACATATCTTTGCATCATTAAACAAATATTCCACAGCATAAACAAGTGTAGCCCATCTTAAACTAATAAATATTCCACAACAATTCCCAACACAGGAGGGCCCTGCTCATCAATCGATTATTGGCCATGTTGTCCTGGGCACACTTTTCCTGGAGTGGGGACTTCAGTGGAGATGCCTCTGAAGAATGTCCCAGTAGTGAGCAGAGTAGAAGTAGAACCTAGTGAGTAAGAGAGCGGGCTTTCCCTCCCCCACTTTCCTGGCCTCCATTGCAGCCTCAGATTCCTCATTTGTAAACTGGGGTGGTCTCATATCAAGACTGAATTCTCCATCCTCTTTAACCTGCCTCCGTTAGACAGGGCCAAGCATTGAATGATTGCCAAAGATGCGGACAGGTGGGCCAGTTCCTAACGCTGGTGTGATAGAATGAGAGTGGGGGCCTCACTCTGGCAAGCTCCGTTCCCATTCAGCTGATCAGGAACTCTGTCCACAGTTGGGGCTAGTGCCCTCTGTCTGAAGAGGACCTGGTTGGGCTCCTTGTGGCACACAACGTTCTGATCCACTCATATTCATGTTCCCTTGTACCAAGTTACAGTTTGGAAACTAGGACCATTTGTCATTGGCCTGGCCACCTTACCGTCTTCATCTCGACTTTCAGTTCCACACGGAGTCTTTCGGTGGAGAAGCCTTCCCTGCCTGCCTTGAGCAGTGTGCCCAGCACATTGTCCCCACAGCCCTGTGCAAACACTGGTTATCAGACTATATTGCTGATCCTAATAAGGTTGGTGAAACACTCAGGCAACATTTCATCCAAGGACCAACTGTCACCATTAAAACTCAAAAGCAGTCAGCTTAAATTAAGAAGTAACTGTATTCCCTCATGTCTACTTCCAGGAGACAGTCAAGAAGCTGGTGTCCCCCACCATCCTTGGAGAAAGACCCTGTCTTAGTTTCTCTTCCCATCACTGCAAAAATACGCCGAGAACATGAGCTTGGGTGGGGAAAGGGTTTATTTGGTTCACAATTCCAGGTTACAGTCTTTCGCTGCAGGAAGTCAAGGCAGAAGGGAATTGAAGTAGCTAGTCACATGGCATCCAGAGTCAAGAATAGAGAGCAATGAATTAATGCACACCTGCCAGTGCCCAGCTCAGTCTCTCCACTCTTAGATAGCCAAGGACCTCAAGCCTAGGGAATGGTGTTGCCTGAAGTGGATGGATTCACATCTATTAGCATAATTAGGACAATCTGTCATAGTCACTTCACAGGCTTAAATACAAATGAAATATCACTACATCTGTGGGTGTATCTTGTGAGCCTCTTACTAGCAGGAACCGAAGATGAACAACAGAAGAAGTGTTTCCATGCAGTTTACAGTCCAGGAAGGGGACTTGCCACCCGAAGGTGTCATCGATGGGGAGGGCATGCCACATGCAGGTGCTGTGAGGTTTATACCACATGGAATGCATTTTGCTCCCAGCTCTTAGGAGGCTTTGCTGAAAACATGTTGGCTGGCATGAAAAGCCAGAGGTGAGGCTGGAAAGGGAGGCAGCAGCTGATTCCCTGCTGGCCTGGCAGACCTTTGAGAGTTGCTGGGCATTTGTGAAGGGTCACTTAAAACCATCAGAGGATTTGTATCTACTGGGCTGGAGAGTGGCCACTGTGGGAGCTGGAAGACATGAGGAAGATGGTGAGCTGGCTACCGGCAGTGGCAATAAGTAGTGACAGCTGTGTGTGGATTCTTTGAGCAGAAATGGAGATGACCCAACCACTGGGGTGTACACATAGCAGAAATTCAGAAAGTGTTTATGTGTTGGAACTGTGCCCTGATGGTTTGGGGTCAGTGGTCCTTGGTGACACTATGCTGGCATTTGGGTTCCTTCCTCTTCTTTAAGGCCCTGTCTGTAAGCTTCCCTGCCTCCTCTGAAGTATTTGCCATTTCCTTGATATCCTGTGTTTGGCCATCATTTGCAACTTTATCGTCTGTGGAAGCCAGGCACCACAGGTGAGCCTCATGATCAGCTCTCCACAGAGAGCTGCTGTGTACAATTAGTAGAAGGAGCAGTGTGTCAGATACAGAGGAGACGCCAATATGGCTCTCCTTGGAGTGTGGGCAGGACTTGTTTCCCAGCTGGCAGCACACACATCAGGACCACTGAGCAGGGAGGTTGGCCCAGCAATTGCCTGCTCTACCCTGTGCACTCTAGCTGGCAGGAGGAAGAGACCACAGCAGGTGAAACTCAATTCAGTGGGAAAGGAAAAGCACAAAACAGAAAATGCTAGAAAGACAGAGTGTAACTCCTTTGGAGTTTTAGAGATTCAGAGTCTGAATGGGCACCAAATAAAGCTTAACAATACTTTACATTTATGCCTGTATTATGTATGTATAGGTGCACGAGTATGTGTTCATGAGTGTGTACATGTGTGCATGGGTGCACATACATGTGGGGGGGGACCCAAGGTCAACCTCTGTTGTCATCTCTCAGGGGCCACCTACCTGGATTTGTTACCAAAGCAGGGTCTCTAGTTGGTGAGTAGACTAGGCTGTCTAGCAATGGAGCCCCAGGGACCCTTTCGGTTATTCCTCCCAGCACTAGGATTCCCAGAACCAGTAATGTCTCCCTTTTTATAAGGCTTCTAGGAGCTGAATTCAAGCCCTCATGCTTCCATGGAAAGCACTTTTCTGAGCCACCACTCCAGCTCCTCTAAGTAATATTCTGTAGCAAACTTAGAGCTAATGTGGGCATGAGATACAGTTGTCTGCTGACTGACAATACAATGTGGTGTATAATAGCAACACTTGCATTCCTCTTCTTTACGGCACTGTGTGTAAGCTTCCCTGCTGAGATTTTCTTGAGGACAGGGATTGATTCTGATTAATTTCTGTGCTCTTCAAAACTTGTACAGCTTGAGGAGAAGGGGCTCAATAAATGCTTGGTAAACAAATGGACAGATAATGACTCATGAGTTTAATGTGCCGACAAATGAACGATTAGTGTGCCTTAGGTTCAGGGAATCCTGAATAGTAAACCACGTCTATAAAATGCATTTGCCACAGTAAACCTGATGTCCTCAGTTTACCCCAAGTCCCACTGAGACTCCGGCTTCCAACAATCTTAACAATCCTGCCTCACTTTGGCTTTGAGATATGAGTGGTCTTGGCTCCATTTCCTCTTCGATGAGATTGAGCAATATTTTCCATTTGTTGACACATTTAGTTTTGAAGTTTATTAGTCCAGTGCACTGAAAATGGAAGGAACACCCAGAGTTCATGTCCTCCAACAGTTTCTGATCAGAAATGAGTGCATCCCTCGGTCTGCTGGAGAGTCAGATGGATGAGCAAGACCTGGGGGAAGGGCTTTGCCGAGGGTGGAAGACAAAAATAACCTTCTAATACACATCAGAATGACTGGCAGGAGATGGAAGCGTTACCTTGAGATCACTCACGTTGTGTAGCTCGGGCTTGCTTGGAATTCTCTCTGTAGCTCATGATGGCCTCAAATCTGTGATGCTCCTGCCTCAGCATCCCAATACGTTCCCAACATTTCCACTCATTTGTTCTGCAGACATTCATGGCCTGTGCTGAGCACAGCAGGCCAAGGAAATACAGAAATAGGCAAAGCACCGCCCTCACTTTGAGGAATTTACCCCCCAGCAGACTGTTGGGCAAGAATCTTGTGAAAGTTTTGTGTTGTGAAGGGAAATGAGCTGAGCAGCTACAGTTCTGTACTGGAACTTTTGATTCTGTCTTAAATGGTATGAACACTTATTGAAAGTCTGGGCAATGAGAAGACTCATCTCTGCATTCAGGACTCACCCAGGGTTAACCTGCCAGAAAGTCACATTTTCTTCCTGTTTTCCATGGACAAACGTGGAATCTGTTACCAAATCATCAGCAGAATCTGCTGAAGAAGAATTCCAAACTGAAAATGTTTAAAGTATTTATGTGGCATAGGTTTTCTCTGCCTCGACACCGTCCTTTCTTCAGGCAGGTGTGTTTCCACCGTCTGAGCACCTCTGATGCACAGGTGCGATGGTACCCTCGTGTCCGGTAGGCTGCCCCTCTCGGATGAAATGTTTGAACGCAAGCACATTGGCAAGTCTCACATTGAGCCACAAATTCACACGAGATTCATCAATGAGGGCACCATTCACAGCAGAGTTACAAAGGGGACGCTTTTGAATCAGATGCCTGTGGATGAATGGAATATAGCTATAAAGAAAATGGCAGTCATTTCTGGAGACAGACAAGACCAAACTATACTCCAGAAGAGTACGGACAGACTTTCCAAGTCCAAGGAAAGTCGCCAGTCTGCTTTTGTTTCTTCCAGTCAGATGGCTGTCTTGTTGCCTGTCACCTCCCAACCACAGGTGTCCTATGTCAGTTCAGCCAGTTTGCCTGACAGTAACAAGACTGGGACCCAGAAAGGTCTTCACTGTAGCCAGGCCTCCTTGGGCCTTGTCTTGTGAGCATCCTATGTATCATGGCTCCATTATGTCTGTGGTCACTGCTAAGAATCATAGGCCAGTAATGGAGAGGTGAGGTGCGGCTGGCATGAGGTGCTGTAATTGGCAATGGTTGCGGATAACAGAATTTTATCCAGGGAGACTCTTTGATTGGACCTTTCCTGAGTCTGCATTATTCTGGATGCTTGGTGGGTGCTGTCTAAGACACCTCTCAAATCCCTTGTGATGACTGAGGATATTAAGGGGCCCCAGGCCCCAATGCCAAACCTCAGTCCTCATGGCATTGTAGGTGATGTCGAGCTCAGGAAGTCCTGGGTGAGACTGCTTTCTTGTCTGAAGCACGATTAATAAAAACTCAGAGACAGATACTGGGAGAAAAGCAAAACAGCAAGCCCACTGGCTCTTAACCTCTACCTTAGTCCGAAATGGTGGTCCTACCTTCAGTAATCTCAGAATGAGACAGAGTGAGAGCTGTCTCCTCCTGTTTTATAATCCTCTCTAGTGCTGAGATTAAGGGTGTGCACCACTGCTGCCTGGTTTCTATGGCAAGCTAGTGTGGCTACTGGGGTTAAAGGTGTGTGTCATTGCTGCCTGGTCTGTAAGGCTAGCCAATGGGGCTATTTTACTTTTCTGATCCTTAGGCAAGCTTTATTTATTAAAACACAAATGGAATGACTCTACACTTGTCTCTGGCCTTTTTGTTTCTGGAAAAAAGAGAATAAGGACCCAGATAGCTTCTCCATGAAGCCCCTGAGGCCTTAGACAGAGCTAGGTCTGATGAGTTTGAGTGACTTTAGAGGAGCGAGCTCTAGCTCAGGGACTCTGGGTAAACTGAGAGGAAGCACGGGCTTGGGTTTGCATCGCCCCAGCAACGTGGTTTTCGGCAGAGTCCACGGCTTCCTGTTTGACCTCTCCCTTCCTTACTGCATCCACCCCATGAGAGCAGGCTGACTATACCCTGACCTAGATGTAAAGGTTGTTCTTTCCCGCAAAGAGCACAAGATTCTCAAAGGAGGAGCTGGGATGCTGACCCCTGCCTTGCTGTGTCTGAAGGACTCTGAAGAATCAATCAGGATGCACCTTGATTAAAAAAAAAAAAGGGAAATTGAACTCTCTGCTCTAATTCCTGCCTTTCAACAGCACTCTTTGCCAAGGACAACAGCATCTATCTACAAGGGGTTCTACTGACAAGTGGGGGCTAGTCTAGTCAGCAGGGTGTAGCTTCTCTCCCAGTAAACTGGCCATGAAAGGGCCGTGATTCAGGAAAGGGAGAGGGGAGGTGGAGGCTGGGAGCAGCCAGAAGCTCCTTCAGCCTCAGCACGGAGAGCCTAACTATGTTTTGTTTTCTCATTAATTTGTTCATTCTTTCTGCAACTTGTCTATCAGCAGGACATTCGTGTCCCTCCTGAGGACCGGGCCCCTCCCCGCCTATTCGGAAGTCTGATGCAAAGTCAGGCACAATCTGTCCTCAGTGCAATGTCAGGTACACTCTGTCCCCTAATCAGAGGCAGCGGTGACACTTGGTGAGCTCATAGCTCCTTCACACAGAGCAGCTGGTTAAGACTGGTTTAGAGCCCAGCATGGAAGCTCATGCTTGTAACCCACCATTTGGGAGGTGGAGGCAAGAGGAGCTGGGCTACATGAAATTCTGTCTAAAATCAACTAAAAATCAGAATGAGGCAAGGCTGACCTGGGCATCAATCTCACAGAATCCAAGGACTAGAGGAAAATGCAAATTAAATCCCTGGCGAGAGCCTGCTAGCTACACGGTTACTGAGACAGCTGGGCTGCCTACAAGAACACCCCAGCCTCTAGGCTTCCTTTGATACATTCAACACAAATGATTTGAACTAGAACAGTCTAAGGGGACCCAAGCTGGGAGCCTCGGTTCAGGTTTTCCCTTCCAGTCTGTGGAAGAAGTCTTGTTAGGTGGCCACTCTGATTCCTCACCTACAGAAAGGGGGTGTCAACCAGTCATGATGGGGCAAGCCCACATTCTCAGTGCTGAGACAGAAGCAGTGGGTCTGTACTTTGAGACTAGCCTGGGCTCTGTATCTAGAGCCTGGTAAAGAAAATGGGAAGAAGAATGTAAAAACAAAAACAAAACAAAACAAAACAAAAAACAAAAAAAAACCAACCAGGATGATGGTGTTTAGCCTTACTGTTGGGCTCCAATGAGATCCCAGCACAGCACAGAAGACTCCGTGCGGCCCCTGGCGTAAAATGACCTACAATGGAGCTGGGTCCCTCTCTCCTGCAGCTTCTCCAATCCCCTTTCTCCTTTAGTAAGGAAAGGGGGAGCACATGCAGCTAGGATCACTGAGGATGCTGCTAACTCGACCTTTTTCCTAACTACAGAAGAACGATGTGTTCAGGTTGGATACCAACTTAGATCTTGACAAACCTCTGATTCTTCTGTAGAATCCAGGTGTTCTTGTGGCTGCAGAGATAGCTCAGTGGTTAAGAGCACTAGCAGCTCTTGCAAAGGAACTGGGTTCAGTTCCCAGCATCCACATAGTAGCTCACAACCATCCATAACTCCAGTTCCAGGGGACCCAGAGCCCAACAGGCACACATACAGCCCATAAGTATACACATAGGCAAAGCAAATGCATCTTCAAAAAAAGCCAGGTGTTCACCTCAGAGGAATCCTGTCTTTGGGACACATGATTAAAAGTCAAAAGGTTTCTGGTCTATGGCACGGGAAACTGCATTTCAATTTCCACGGGGAGGGATCAGATTCCCCACAAACTTGCCAGCAGTGCTGGTCCAGGCTTGGGATACTTACCATGTCCATGCATAACGAATGGCATCTTAGTGCAGAGCTATTTTTAGATTGTGAGTGAAGCTGAGCATTGCTCCGTTCTTACAATCCCCGCCCCCCCACCCATCCTACTTCACTCTCTGGGACCCGGCAGCTTTTGTCAGTTGCTCTTTTCTCATTGGCTTCTTGACCATTTTCTTACTGACTTTCTGAACGCGTTATATATTAAAGAGATTATCGCTTCCTAGCACAGGTTGTAGGGTCCTCCAGGGTCATCCCTAGCCTTTTCATACTGCATTTGATACTTTTTGTATATTCAGATTTATTAATCATTTCCTTTATAACGTCTAGAGGGCCTGAAGTAAATGGCCCTCTTTGGGCATGTAAGTTGTTCTTTCATGATTTTTCTTTTAGTATAGGTTTTCTTCTTTAATGCATACTTGTGTTTTTCAGGTTTTAAAGAAGATCCACAAGTTTGCTTCATGTTTCTTTTGAGACAGAGTCTCATGTAATCTAGGCTGCCCTCAAACTCTCTATGTAGCTGAGAATAACCCTGGGATTCCGACCTGGCTGCTTCTGCCCTGAGAAGTAGAATTGCAGGCTTGTGCTGCCTCACCTGACTTATGTGGCACCTGAGGATCAAACCCAGGGCTTCATGCATGAGGCAAACACTCCACCAACTGAGCTACATCCCTGGGCCCGGAAGTTAGCTTTATGTAATTAAAATGTTTATATTGAGAGCTAATTCAAATAACATATAAAACACACATATAGACACACACTAGATACACACATGAGAGACATTTGCACATGCATACATAGACACACAGACACAGACACACAGACAAACACATACACACACACACTAGAGTCACACATGAGAGACATTCACACACACACAGGTGCACACTCAGATATATACATACAGAGACATTCACACACACACACACACACACACACTTTTCCTACCTTGTTCCAGGTGCTCTGTACCCTTCTCTCTCGGTGGCTTTGGCTTGGAAGGGGCAGCCTGGCTACCAGCCTCAGAGCTGAGTCTTGAGACTTTGAGACCTGGCCCTGAGAGTTTTGCCAGCTGTAAGGTGGGGCTGGTCTAACCACCAGGATTCCCTCTCAGACTCATTCTTGGTTGCATTTATTTGGCAAGTGCTTCTCCCTGGGTGTACTTCCAGAGACACTTAATGCAGGTTTCGATGACCTAAGTTAAGCTACACGGTTTGCTGGCTGGAGAGATGGCTCAGTGGTCAACAGCATTGCCACTCCTATAGAAAGGTCCTGAGTTTGGTTCTTAGAACTCAGGTGCCAACTCACAACTCACCTGTAACTCAGGGAGAACTGCACATCTGCTGAGAAGATGGCTCAGTGGTTAAGAGTACATCCAGCTGTGGCAGACAACTGTGTTTAATTCTCAGCATTCAGAACTCCTGGTAACTCCAGCTCCTGGAGATCTGACGCCCTCTTCTAGCCCCCACAGGCACTTGCATTAACATGCACATACACACCCAGTACACATAATTTAAAACAAAATAAATTTAAAAGAAATTCTAAGCGGAGTGAGAGGGGAAGGGCTGGCGGGCAGGACTAGGAAAGGGCACAAAGATCAAAGAAGTGCACACTAACCATGGGAGACCCCTGTTCCTTGAGATCCTATCCTCATCTCACCTCGGATCCGGGACAGGAATGGAGAGCTGGAAGGCACAAGGAGGCAGCAGCCAGATATGAATACTTCCTGCTATTGAACTGTGGAGCACAGACTCAAAGGTGGTGCTCTTACAGGGGAGAAGCCACCTTGGACTAGAGCGGAAGGAGGAAGATGTTTTTGTAAAGCCCCATTCTTGTCTGTCTCTTGCCAGCCATCTGTGAGGCCTTCCTAGGCTCTTCCAGGGCCAGGGCCACCCATTGTTTTGATTCCCACACTATTAGCAGTGGGATGAGGAGAGAAGATGGGCTCTGGGTCAGATTCCTGCTCTATTCCGAGGTCCTGGCACAAGGCTTTTACAGGGTGGGTGAAAATAGGTAGGGCACTAATGCATTTTTTATCTGGCAGCTCTTGGCACCACCATGGCTGCCAGGTCCTTGTATAACAGCCCCTGGTCACTCATTAGTCAACCTCTCAACAATGACAGTAGTTCCTACAGGATGGAGGCCAGAAGATTTGAGTTGTGAACCTGCTGTTAGTAGGTTTAAGCAACTGGACTCCAGTCTTTCTGAATCTTGGTTCTGGTTTCATAGTATCTCATGAGGATGCTGGGTCACGACTCTCCAATCTCCTCAGCTCTGCTATTGTAGAAATCTCCCAACTCAAAGGTTACAAGCCAGCCTTGCACAGCGATGGCTCATGGAGGCAGGAGGAATACCTTTGACTGAGCACAGTCACATGCCAGACACTTTACACACAACATCATGTTTTCCAAAACTCCTCCAGGAGGTGGGAGTGACACTGTCTGTTTAACACAGGAGACATCTAAGGTTTGGGAGGATTGGTTTCTGAGCTGATGCAACCAGGCTCTCAAGTAGCCTGCAGTGAGCAGAGTCTGTCAGGAAGATACACATTGCTTTGATCAGTTCTCTTCCTCATCATGGGTACCATTCCCAGGCCCTTCAGGGGAAGCAGCAGCAGCAACAGCCCCACCCTGAGTCATTGGAAGGACCAGCCCAACCAAATTGAAATTTGAGTCTCACTTTCACCTCACAGTTTCATCTCTCCAAGCGTAACATACTCAGTGGAAGCTCAGGCTAGCCCATCTATCCTTTCACTCCTCTCTTCCTTCCTACCCACCTGTTCCCCCAGTCCCTAAGTTCTGGCTCATGGGTACTAATCAGGGAGTAAGGGAAGGGGGAGTCCTCAGGACATGGCTCATTATGTTGTGGAATATTTAACTCTGTAAAGAAGTGATACATTTGTTTATCCTGTGGAATGTTATTATTTTAACTATGTGAAGGTGTGTTACATTTGTTTATCCTGTGGAATATTATTATTTTAACTCTTTAAAGAAGTGTTAACAGTTTTTATTCTGTGGACTATTTTTTGTTTGTTTGTTTTTAGAGACAGGGTTTCTCTGTGGCTTTGGAGCCTGCACTGGAACTAGCTCTTGTAGACCAGGCTGGTTTCGAACTCACAAAGATCCGCCTGCCTCTGCCTCCCTAGTGCTGGGATTAAAGGCGTGTGCCACCACCACCCGGCTGACTATTTTAACTATGTAAAGACCTGTTATGTTTGTTTGTGCTGCATTTGTTTAATTATGTAACGATGTATTGCATTTGTTTCATTTTGCCTGACCAATACACTTGATTGGTTTAATAAAAAGTTAAATGACCAATAGCTAGGCAGGAAAGGGATAGGCGGGGCTGGCAGGCAGGGAGAATAAGTAGGAGGAGAAATCTAGGCTGGATAGAGAAGAATGAGAAGAGAGAACAAGGGAGAAAGAGAGGGAGATGTCTGGAGCCAGACAGCCAGGCAGCCACCAATCAGTTAGATGGAGTAGGTCATAGAGAAGGAAAGAAAGAAAGGGAAAAAACCCGAGGCAAAACATAGATGAAGAGAAACAGATTAAGGTATAAGAGCTAGCAAGAAACAAGCATAAGATAAGGTTGAGCATTCGTAACTAATATTAAGTCTTCATATCATGATTTGGGAGGTGGTTGATGGTTCAAAAAAAGTGCCTATTACATCATTATCTTTGAATTATATATTGTATGTGCAGTGTCCCAAGGCCATCCCACCAAATGACATATCTGAGACATTCTTTGAGGTCTTCTACTCTGATTCTTCCCTAGTTTGGGTCCCCACTGCTCCTTATTTGCTGTTCCCTCTCTCACAGTCTCCAAGGCTGAGTTCTTTGACAGTAATTCAAGCCCAGTAATCCTCGCCTGGATTCCTGGTCCAGAGTACAGTTGTTACTTGCCCTGCAGCTAGCCCAGCACTGGTCCCATCCCACAACCCCATCATCACATGCATGAACAATCATGTTTATTTCTGTATAGTTTAACTCCTGGGGATACCACATATTCTCACGCTTCTTGCTTGATCTGCTCCAGCAACAGCAGTGATTGTTTCCATAAATCTCTGGAAGTCACGACATATCCTTGCACGCCCTCGTATGTCTTTACATGTCTTTCCTCTCCTGCCTGGCTCTCCAACTTCTGTGTTTCTCCCAGTGTGACCTAAGGCTGATAAGGGATGGGGTATGACACTGCCTGCTTCTCTTTCTCTCATCTCTCTACTGATTGCCTCAGAAGGTACTGCTCCTCTCTGAGGATGAGCTTGGCTATCCTCCAGAATGTGCTGTTGGGATTTTAGAGTTACATAAAGCATCTCTCTAGGACTTGGGACCTCTGTTACCCATTATCTTTAGCTTGGGGCTCTAGTCAGTATTCAGATAGCAAGGAAAACCCTCTTCATAGCCTGTTAAAGTTTTATGAGGTGTTTCTGCTTGGTTGAATTTTATTAAAATCTGCATGAATGAATCTGGGCATCTCACCTTCTGCCTGGAAGCTGCTGACAGTCAGTGTCTCCTCCCATCTCTCAGCCAGATCTGATTGTGTGGGAGATGACTGCTTCCTCTCTGGAGCCTCACTGGATGCGGCTACCTGAAGCCTGGGGTGGGAGTCAGTGAGGCAGGGTGTTGCTCTCTGGAGCAGGCAGGTCAGTAACCAATTTCTCCAGCTCCGTGCAACATGGACTGCCTGCTGGAGCTGTGGTAGGACATGGAGGTGATCACCTCAACCTGCCTGGGAGGAAGCCCAAGGAACTGTGCAAGATGGGAAAAGAGACAACTGCTGAGCACAGGGGTGGAAAGAGGCCAGGCTGTCTCCTCAGTTTCCTAATTTTATTTTTGTTTTAGGAGCTCTTGCCTGGAATTACACTGCATTATTCCTAGCAAGTCTAGGGCTAGATGCTGACTTCTGCTTTCTTGGTTGGTTTCCTGTCTTCCTGGTTCTGACTGAGCCGTGAACCCTTTGGGATTTATAAAAGAGAACTGGAGGAAGCACACTCCTCTCGGTGTCATAGAGAGAGAGGGGAGTAAGGACAGACCTGAAGGATCTTCCATGGCCCTCCAGGAGGAGTTGCAGCAGGCAAAGGATTGCACAGTTGCAGTGTGGAAGCAGGTTGCCAGTAGTGAGGAGAAGCACAACTTGGGGATATCTCCATAACTAGGGGCTTACGGTATGATGTGGGATATCTCCATAACTAGGGGCTTACAGTATGATGCGGGATATCTCCATAACTAGGGGCTTACAGTATAATGTGGGCTATCTCTGTAACTAGGGGTTTACAGGATGATGTGGGCTATCTCCGTAACTAGGGGCTTACCATATGATTGGGCTAACTCTGTAACTGGGGGCTTACAGTATGATGTGCCTGTCACAGCATGGAAAGCCTGGATCTATGAATGACTATAGCCAGGCCTCTCTGACAGGCAAGATTGGATCTCCTTGCTAAAACCCAGATTGATCCTGTAGGATCTGCCAGTGCCCTGTCCTGCGGCCATCCCCTCACCATTGTGGACTAGGTGGGGAGGTGCTGCGAATGAATCTGTCGACTAGCCAGCATCAGCTAGGATGAATTGTTGCCAAGCATTGCTGAGTGGGTTGATGAGGATTAACTGAAGATAGCAGGCTCTTTCTGTAGACGTTTTCATTCAAATAATGAAGAATAGTTTGTAAAAGCAAGGCCTCACAAATAGGCAGGAATGTCGAGAGGCATCTGGGTGAGTGAGGAGAGTAAGCCTACAAGAAATCGCTTCTAAGAGGAGAAGGGTGGCAAATGGGGGAGTGGCATCAGAAGCAGAAATGGGATGGGGGTCGGGGCTCCTGAGGGATAGTTAAAGATCTTTTTAGATGTTCGCTGGGTCCTGCATCACCCTCCAATTCTCCAGGCAGATTGTCTTTCTAGTCTGTGTCAGAGCTCTCGGGAGACCCACGTTTCTCCACAAACCTTACTGGAGATGAAGAAAGCCATTGCTGTTCTCTGAGGGCATTATTTGTTCAAGTGCCCGCAGTGCCCTGAAGATAGTGGGTGCTGGCCTTTCCTCTCCATATTGTCCCTGTGTGTCTCTGCTACTTCAGCTTCTATGAGGCAGAAACAGGCTGGAGGATGTCTAAGAAAGTGTTCTGGGACTATATATTGTGAAAAAGAGAGGACTTTGGGCAGAGATATGAAAGAAAAATCTTGGGGCTCCACTTCTGTCTTCTTCATGCTGGGAGGATCTGTATGCTAGGCTCTGCCTCTACAGACAGATATGGAACTGAAAAACAGCTGAGACAGTCTGAGCTGGCTCCCTTCCTTCCTTCCCTTTCTTTTCTACTTTTTAAAGTTTAAAAATGTTTTTATTGACTTTTTTGTATACTTTATTTTATGTGCATTGATGTGGAGGTGTCAAATCCCTTGGAACTAGAGTTACAGTCAGTTGTGAGACACCATGTAGATGTTGGGAACTGAACCCAGGTCCTCTGGAGGAGCAGCCAGTGCTTTCAACCACTGAGCCATCTCTCCAGCCCTCCCATCTGAGCTCTCTAATTGGCTGTACTCCGAACTAGAAAGTGTCTCTTCACAAAGTGCCAAGCCCCTCAACAGAAAAAGCGGGTGCAAGCCAGACATTCCATATGAAGTGCCACAGGAGAGGTCTCTGCTGTCGCAGGAGCCCTGAGCTTCCCGTACCCTGGCCCAGTGCTCTGTTCTCCCATGCTTTCTAATAGGAAATGGAGGTCCCGTCCGGTTGCTGACATGCCTTAAGGGGGAAATGGAGTTTGTTGACTGCTGCTTCTTAAAACTGAATTTAGAGTCAGGCAAGAAACAAATCTATTTTCAGAGCAGCACATGCCAGCACAATTTATATCAAAACTCCCATCTGCTCATCTGAAAGGCAATGGTATGGACCAAGCATTCGGTGAGACAGCAACAGGCTTACCTGTGGAAGAACGTGTACTGCATAAGGACACTCAATCAGAGCCCTCAATCTCATCAGAGTCTTCAGATGAAGTCTTGGCAATTGTGGTCACCATGACCAAATCACAGCAGCCCTCCAAAACCCCAACTTACAGGCAGAGTGCCACATTTTAATACGTCTCAGCACAATTGAGATGTGTAAAACAACACAGGTACAAATAGAACCCGTCACAGCAAAAAAAAAAAATCAAAAGACATATTCATTATAGTCAGGAATCCTGAGGTAATCTTCAGTGAGAGATGAGTCTTCAAACTTACGTGTGTTGATACAATAAAGGTAGAGGTCCTGCTCCGTCTAAATATTCAGGGACCCAGGCTTCTTCCTCCCCACAACCGTCCTGCCAAATATATCACAGTAAGCCTCAGTCCATTATTAGCACAGCAAAGGGAGACAGGGGGCCCAAATTAGGATGCAGGAGTCAGGCGCCAGGCTTGGAGGCAATATTGGTCATGTTGCCCACGCTCCATCACTGCAAGCTATTCTGAAGGCTTCTAAGATATGACAGGGGCCTGGAGGATGAGCTACCTGTGAAAGGAGACCTCAGATGCTGGCAAAAACAGAGAACCTCTGTCCCAGGATACAGCTTTGCACATTGGAGAGGCAGATGTCAGGCCGGCACATGGTCCTTGTTCAGAGGCTGTGGGAAATGTGGGCTTTGAAGATGTTGCAGCGCCCTGGTCTCTGAGGGGAGAGTGCAGCTCTGCGGTGCCATTTTGGGGGTATTTGGTAATGGGTGAATGAAGTACTTCTCAGGGAAAAGTTCACGTCAGGATAGTTAACAGTGCATTATTTATGGTTAGGAAAAGAGTAATTTAAGACTTGGAAAGAAGAAAAGCAGGGAGCTTCCTGACAACCTTGGGAAGGAGAAAGTTTCTGGACTCCCACTAAAAGCATGGGGCTGTGAACCAAGTAAGCAGTTGCTTTCCTGTGTTCCCAGTCAAGTTACCAAGAATGGGTACATCCTGGTGGCTTAACCCTGGACTTGGGCCCATTTTTGTTACCATGATAAGACAGCACGAGCCAAAGCAGTTTTATAAGAAAGTGATTATTTGGGCTTATTGCTCCAGAGGGATAAGAGTCTATCATGACTAGGAGGCAAAGCAGCAGGTGATAGCTCATGTCTTCAGAGGCAAGCAGGAAACAGAGAATGAACTGGAAGTCGGCAAAGCTTTTCAGTCCGGGAGCCTATGCCCACTGGAGTCCTTTCTCCAGCAAGGCTGTGCCACCAAACCCTCCCCAAACAGTGCCACCAAGGGAGACCACATGATGGAAATCCTGACACTATAGAGGACATTTCTCATTCAAACCCCCACAGGTCCATGTCTTTACCTCCTTTAGGAGCTAAGAGCTGTTTTATTAGGGTCCCAAAGCATTCGGCAGCCAAATCAAATTAGATTGTGAGGCAGGATCCAAGACTTTGTCTTGCGTGTTATTGAGCCTTCAAATAGCAGACAAATGTCCAGTAACCTTCTCTGTGGAAATATTGGTTGGTGTTTGTATCTTTCCTACTTGCAGCAGGAAGCAGCATAGGAAAGAAGCCAGAAGACGCGGGGCATTTGGGCCATGGTCTTTTCGCAAAGAGTTTTCAAGCTCCTAAACTCTGCTCGATTTCTCATGTGGGTCCCCAGTGCTGTGTCTTGATGGTACCACTATGTGGGTGGAAGAATGAAGCAGGAGACTGGTGCCGCACAGACGTGACAACCGCTGAGTTTCCGCCGAGTTTCCGCCATCCTCGTTACGCTCTTAGAAGGCCAAGCATCCAGGTGTTTTTGGGTCTCTGGGCTCCAAACAAATCTTTTGTTTCTGTCCTTGAAACATTGCCAGTAAACTCAGAATCCACATGTGTAATCTGTGCTCCTGGATGTGCAGAGTGAACACGGTAGGATCTTGGCTGGGGTCTGAAGGCTTCACGGTGTCGAGAAGGCCATTCTTTAACTACCCGTTTTCACCAGGTTCATTGCTTGATTTGTTTCTTGTTCCCCAGACCTCTGTTGTTTTGTTTTTCTTTTCCGCCCACTTCCTTCTCCCCTAGTGGGGAATGTTGTGGGTAACTGTGGTCTAAACCTCACAGTGACTCCCTCTGCTAGGCGTAACGAGTGGCCATTCATGAAAGTGTGTTTGTGAGAGAATTGCTGCTGTTCAGCCAATCTCAAATGCCATGTGACCGTGGAACCACCACAATCTTAGAAAAAAAAAAAACCTAGAATACAGTAAGTAGTATATTCTATGAAATATCGTGTGTATCAGATGTTCATTATGATAAAACATTGGCACTTTGCAGCAACCAAAAAAATTACTGAATACATGTAGAGTAAGCGAGAAGAACATAAAATTGACAATAAGAACAACAGGCTAAAACAACACATGTTTACGAGGAATGAAAAATGTAATACTCTCCTGGGTTAGCACCAAAGAAAACAATAACATTCCTCTCCTATGGGGAAAAAAAGAGACATACAGTCCAGAATGGCTTTGTATTCTACCATGTTCCATAAGGGAGCAAATGGTCAGGAGAGGAATCAGAAGGTTTCAAATCTCAAAAACAGGATGCTGACAGAATACACACACACACACACACACACACACACACACACACATCCTGAGAAAAGTTTTGATGAAGTGATTGGCTACTTTTCTAAAACTTACTGTTATTAGCAGACAATAGGACTCATAATGAATATGTTCCTTTCCAGTTTATATTTCAATATAGAATGGGAAAATTCATGGAGTTCTGAATTTCTGAATTTCTAGGGAAATCACCTATGGTCTTGAATGTCCTCACACTGGCAACATCACTCATCTGTGCAAGAAAGCATTTCGGTTTCCATGTTTACAAGCTTTTCTGAGGGTCCCGATGCACGGCTCTGTAAGATGCTGGATGGAAATGGTTAACTGCGCTGTTGTATCTTAATGTCGCCTAGCATTAAATTATTTATACATCCTGTTTAGAGTGTTACATTTTCTGATTGTGCTCTGGTTATTTTTACAATAGGTAATATGGGTAGGACCCCTGACTTAGCCAGATGCACACAGCAAGGAATCACTGTGGTCTTATGCACCATTCAGGGAAAAGATGCTGGCAATTAAACTATGACATAATGCCTGGTCACTCCTTGGGATTCTGGCTTATTCCTATTACATTGAATTAGGTATGCCTTTCTATGATGCAGATAGAGGGCATAGGCCCCGTGAATAGAATAAGGACTGTGAAATGCCCACTTAGAGGCTGGCATCCTAGAATCTGTCTGTGAGCCATTGATATGTGTGTTTCCCCACATGATATCATAGCATCCTCAGTGCCGGGACAGCCATTGGTCATCTGGTATCTCTAAGCTTGGGCCATAAAAAATAAAGAAAGCTAAGAAGAAGTTCTCAGCGGTGCTTAGCTCCAAGAGGCATCCTTGGCAACAGATTAAGGAAAGAAAGCTTTTATTGTTGTTGTTTGTTTTTCTGAGTACTGGGGATGGAGGAACCCAGAGGGATCCCGGGCAAGCTAGGCGCTCTGTGGAGTGGCATCACCAGCCTCGGAACTTATTTTCACTCCTGTGCCACTTGTGCTGTATCACTTGTGTTCGCTTTCTTTTTAATGTAATTTGATTTCTGTGTGTGTGTGTGTGTGTGTGTGTGTGTGTGTGTGTCTGTGTGTTTGCCAATCTGAGTATATTCACATATGTGTGTGTGGATGCCTACAGAAGCCAGAAGAGGGTGTCCAAACCCTTGCAACTGGAATCACAGGTGCTTGTGAGCCACCTGACATAGATTCTAGGACCTGAACTCTGGTCCTCGTGATTGACCGGCAGAGGCTCTTAACTGCTGCGTCATCTCTCCATCCCAGCACTTGGCTTCTGACTCGCCATCCTCCGCTCCTTCACCACTACACAGATGTCAGATGTCATCTGTTCTTGGGCTTACGTGACACATCACTTTGGTCTCATTAGATGCCCAAATGGATTACCTCAGAAGCTGACAATAACTCCATGAGATAGGCACCATCGTTACCCCAGTTTACAAAGGAGGAAAATAGGCTTTTGGCATGAAGTAGAGTCTGGGACACAGTGGTGAGCTCAGGGTCTGAACTCAGCTACTTGTCTGCTCTAGCCTTCAGTGTGTTTCAACATGGACATCGCTGAACACCCTTATCAGAAAAATCAGCCACCCTGTGGAGGAAGCACAGGTACCTATTTAGGCAAACCTGCCTTCTGCTCCCATCAGCAGTAGCAGCCTGCAGAAATCAGCCTGTGTCTCTGTTTTCCCAGCCACTGTGATTTGATTTTACTGGAACCCTTCTGACACCAAATGTGTGGGGTTTCCACACCAAAAGTCGATCCTCCAGCCCTCCAGATACCAACTAGGTGTCCAGTGATTCAATTGGATTCTGACACTAACTGCCTAGAGTTAGTGCCACTAACTGACTGCCTGTAAATTAGTGACTCCCACAACCACTTCCCCAGGTTCAAATCTGCCATGGTAATGGCTCTGAGACTGGGGAAGACATTTTCCTTGCATTTAGTGGTTTACAACTAAGGATTCGGATGACTAGCTAGGTATAGTAGTACCCAGGGCAAGGTCTGGAAAGACCCTTGGTGCATGTGCTTCTGCTCCAGAATTAGAAAGTGCCACTCTCCTGTCACCAACCTGTAGCCTCCTCAAACCCCATAGTTTAGGGTATCTTATAGGGGCTTCATTAAGCAGTCATGATTGATTAAATAACTATCCATTAGTCCGTTGACTCACTCTCCAAGCTGTCTTCCCTCCCTGGAGGTCACAGGGTCAGGATAAATGTAAGCCCTGTAATCACATAACTGGATCCTCTGTCAAATAGTCCCTCGGATGTGCCCTCCATGGTGGAAGTTTGGGTACAGATAAACTGGCTTGTTATGAACCCCTTATCATTCAGAAAACCCAAGGGTTTCTGAAGTCATATTCCAGGGCCCAGGACGAAGAGAGCTGTAAGATTGTAGTGATGCTACTGAGCTCACAAATGGGATGTGAGCTTCGGGCACCATGACCTGTATAATGGGACTACCATGGTACCCATATTTATCCCTCATCCCCCGGGGTGGCCATTCACAAACTCATGATCAAGGCATATCTTTGTGTGAATGGATGCTGTGGTAGATGCAATTTTCTAGGTAACTGGGGGTTAATTACAAATCCTCTTTTGTTCCAACCCTTGTTTAAAATATCCTCAGGAAACGTCAGAATTCATTTTTCTTGCATGCCCTGAGCATGATTTAATCTTCTGCTTGTTCTGAGTACCACTTCTCATTACCCGGGGGCTGCAAGAAGAATCAGGAAGGGTGTGGAGCATTTAGGATAGGATGCAAATCCATTTCAAAAATGAATTTAAAATACAAAATTTCTTGAAGCCATTTATCTTTCTGCTTGTGTTTCCAACAAAATGCCCGTGTGTTTGGAAGTACAAAATTGAAAGATGGGTAAAAGCATTCTTTACTTATCTGCAATTGCCCCTCCAATATCCATTCGTTCATTTACTTTAAAAATATTCATTTGAAGCCTGCTACATGCCAGGCAAGGACCTGGCAAGCAGAATAAGCATGATTGCCTTCCACATGAAGCTGCTGTCGAGGGAAGAAAGAATTGCCAGGAATTCTTGGAATTGTGGGAAGCCATGGCAGATATCTAGGCCTGGCCTGGGTCTCAGAACTTGGGGCAATGACATTCAAGTAGGGAAGTCATTTTAGAGAAAAGGACACAAGACATGATTGCAGAAGAGGTCAGAATCAGACAAAGAAGAAAAACTTGAGTAGGGATGGTTCTGGCAAACATACCCGGTGTCCTGCCAGGTTCCTAGATTAGTGAGATTGGGAGGGACAGAGGGGAGAGGAGGAGACTGTACAGCTCTGGCCATTGATTCTTTCAATGGACATTTATTTGGTACCAGGAATGCTGGAAGCACCAACTGCTAGGTTCCGTATATGTACAATAAGCAGGTCATGGCCCTGGGCCTTGAGGGGTCCTCGAAGGGTAATCTAGCATAGCAGGTGAGGGGGAAGAGAACACAAAGAGAGAGCCTGTCTTGTTAACAGCTGCAGCCTGCGTGCCCATCCCTCATGCTCCTGGCAGGAAGCAGATAGCCTAAGAATACCTGGCTACTGATGGAATGAGTGAAGACCATGTGCCTTGCTTTCCCCTTTCTCCAGCTCTTTAAACCATTTTCCTTAGTCTGTATGAGAGATCGATTTCAAAACATCCCTGTCTCATCACAAAGCAAGCGAACCTTCTGACAGCGTGTTCTAGAAACCAGACTGGGACAGATGTGATCTGACCTTGCTGTCACGGAGCTTGCAGCATAATGTGGACGACAGGCATTAAATAACTAGCCACACAAATAATTATGTGTTGTAATTTAAGATGATGGCATGGAATACAAGATGTGTGAGGTGATGTCAGGGAGCAGGAAGGGACCCAGGAAGACGGACTTTCTTGAGAAACTGGCATTTGAATGCGGTGTCGCGGGGCCAAGCTGCGAGCAGCGCAGAGAAGAATGTCTCTGACATTCAGAAGGAAGCTACACAGGGTCTGGGAAAGAGCACAGTATGTTCAAGAGAAAGACCACATGGCCGGACCACAGAGGTTAACTGAGAAGGCTGGAGGGAGCCTGGACTCCTGAGAGATGGTTATGCCCCTTTAGAGATGTTCATCTCGACAAAGAGAAATTGGGAGTCATCAAAGGTTTTGAGATGGGGGAGATATGTGATCAGATTACACTGGCTTCTGTGAGGAGAATCTTGGGAAAGAAACAAGACAACAGGAAGAGACATAGATGTGCATACACATACATACACAGATACATGCACACACATGTACGTACACATGCACACATCCATATTCAAGTATCTATATACATATGTATGTACATGCATACACATACACACATAAATATGCACACAGATATATACACTAACATGCATTGTGTACATACATGTGCACATATTTATATATACATGCCACACATTTACACATGTATAAATACATGTACACATGTGTACACACACATACACACACACTCCAATGGCTGTGAATGCCCTGTGCATAAGCAGCCATGTCAAGAGTAAACAAACATAGTTACAGAGTGACAGATGCCTACCACATTATTTCTTCCAGTCTTTCTGAAATGATTGCTCCTTCCTCCCCCATTAAGATGGGAACTAGAAACGTGCCTTGTGATTTGTTTAACCAATTCTGTGAAATAACAGGCACAGACTTTTTCTTGAGGCTGGTGTTCTCTAGAAAGGATGTGGGTCAGCAGATAATTTAGTAGTGCCTATCCTTTAAGAGGGTTGAGGGGTGCTGGGGTACACAGTGGGGCAAGAATGGAATCCACCCTCTGTCAGCTTTTGGCTTGAAAGCAAACATTACCACATACTCAGTCCAGCCTGGGAGCTCTCCTTTGGACAGCAAAGCTAGTTCTTATCTCATTTTCCCCATTAATGATGAGCTGTTAAATTACATTGTTCATGCTATCTGCAGAGAAAGTGACGTGCTGGTCCAAGGCCTCATTGTGGCTTCCCTGATGCCTGCCATCCCACCCTCTCCTAATGGCTTAGAGAGGAAGCCGTGCCACTTGGGAAAATGGCCACACAGCTGCCACTTCCTCTTCTCAGGGGGTCTCCAATTTCAGAAACAGAGCTGCCATAGCTGGAATAGTGGCCTTTGAGGGTTAGAGAACACCTAGAGGGGGAACTACAGCCCTGGCATCTGTGTTCTCCCCTCCTCTTCTCCCAAGAGGCCCCTCAGGAATGCTAATGGGTTGAAGAGAGGCTGCCCGTTGGGAAGTTGGGGAGCCTGGGCTCCATTCCTTTTGCTCATGTACATTGTTTGAGCTTTTCAAGCTGGCCCGTAGCTCTGATCTGGTGTCTGTGGGCAGTCTGGACACGCTGCTGCTTTCTGGGGGTTAGGCCTGCAGAAAATAAGAATAACTACATCTGTGGGTTAGTAGTCACTCAGAGCCGAAGTTGAGCTAATACACGGTAGGAAGGCTCTCCTCCAAGAGAGGGAGCAAGAATGGTCGGACAGGATGTGTGATTCTCAGATATCTCAAGGTCATTTAGAGCAGCCGCTGTCCAGCAGACATAAGCATTGGAGCGCTGGCCAGAATGAAGGGTTGAGAGAGGAGCCCTCTGCAGAAGCCTAGAGGGATATAGGGAGGTGGCCCGATAGAAAGGACCAAGGACTCTGGGGCCACCCTCCCACCAAGTGGCTGTAGGGTCTTCGGTAAGTGTCCTTTTCACAGTTAGACATGAGAGTCCTATCTTTCCGGTGGTCGTGAAACATGTCATCTTTCCTCTTGGTGGCCAGCCTCATTTGGATAGCACCATTCTCCTGGCTAAATAAGCAGCAGAAACGGAGAGTTTGGGGAGCAGGGCATGAACTACAGACACTGATTACACATGCCACCTTTACCTTCTGCTCTGTGTGCCCCAGCATGCTTCTCCCTACAGCATGGCCCTTGCTAGATGTCCTGTTGAAGCATTGGGCCATGTTGGCCTTCTTGTCCCAGAAGCTGGGCCTTACTCTGTTGACTTGACCCTTTTCTGTGAAGCGTGGCTGAAAAGCCACACTGAGAAGTGAATGCCAGCCTCCTCAGGCGGGGCGGAGGGGGAGAGATAGCACTAACTTACAGAATAATGGTACAGCTGGACCAGCAGAGGACAGGGACGGGCAAGTCCACCCTCACTCTTTTCCTACTGTGGACAGCTCTGACATGAAAGTTGGCTTTACAAGTTTTTCCGGAAGAGACCTACATGCTGGGCAAACTCATCTGCCCAAGAGCCAGCTGCAGACCCCGGCATGTGCTCAGTGGTGGCCAGTGCCTTCCCTCACCTTGATGTCCGTCATTCCTCAGGTGCACTTCTCACACTGTCTGGAAGGAGACTGCAAATTCCACACATCCCCTCTTAAGAAGTCAATTATCTTCTCTGTAATGTAGGCATCCCATTCTCTTTTAGACATGGAAAACTGAGAAATAATTTGTAGAAAATCCTTAGTGCTGCACTGATGGATTGCATCTCAGCTGCTGGGCAGCAGAGCTCCTTCATCATGGTCTTCCTAGTGCAGCCAGCGGCCACAAGTGCTGTCTGGAACAGCAGAGGTTGTCTGTCCCCCCAAAGTCTCTGCTTCCACGGTGAAGGTACTGCCCAGAAAACCTATCCAACCAGACACTTCATTCTTCGAACTTCCTTATAGCTAAGGAAAACACATGACTAAGTTCTGGTCAGTGGGAGAAGGGATAGAAGTAAGGTAATTCCCCTCACCCAGGCTGGTTATAAAGTGTCCTTAATTGTATACCAAAGAGGCCAGAGCCCCACCGGCCTGCATCACAGAATGGTAAATGGGAGGTCTCCATTTGCCAGATTCTCCTCTCCACACCAGGGAGCTTAGCTGAACAAGAAATTCATCTCTGTGTTTAACCCCAAGAATTTGGATTTGGTGTTACAGACATTAGTATTATTTTAATAATTACAATCCCATTGCCACTGTTATTTTAATTTACTGGTATTGGCACTGTCGTCACTAAACATACAGGGTAGGAATTTCCCAAGGATGCCCTTTCAAGGCTTTTATAATGTCTTAGCATGCAGACTCAGGATGTGAGTCTCATCCCCCTCTGTTAGGTGCTCCATAGCCTCCATACTAAGCCACTGCAACCATAAAATGGGTCGCATTGGCATAGGAGTACTGGATAAGGTAATCTAGATAAGGAATATTCCTGGTACAGAGTAGGTACCAGTAAAACTGCTATGACAACCATTTTCAGCATCACCACATCCTCTCTGTCATCTTCATTTTCTCCACCATCCCCATCATCCTCCCCTTCATCTTCTCTGCTACTCGATCACCATCATCCTCTCCATTATCTCCATTTTCTCAGTCATCACCACCCTCTTTATCATCTTCGTTATCTTCATTTTTTTTTTTTTGGTTTTTCGATTCAGGGTTTCTCTGTGGCTTTGGAGCCTGTCCTGGAACTAGCTCTGTAGACCAGGCTGGTCTCGAACTCACAAAGATCCACCTGCCTCTGCCTCCCGAGTGCTGGGATTAAAGGTGTGCGCCACCACCGCCCGGCTTCTTCGTTATCTTCATTATCACCATCGTTTGTCTAGGGCGAGTCAAGACTCGTTTGAACAGCAGGTACATTGGCTAAGAGAGCTGGAAAGACTTATGTTTGGATAGAGACAATTGAGCAGCTGGAAGAGGTTATGTGGTCCAGAGGACAGCAGTGACCCATCTCATTCTCTGCTAAAATGCAGGCTGCATTCTTTAGTAAATAACTGCCATATGAGATGTTCTCACCTAAATGGCCATATGACTTCTAAATGGCATATCTTCTAAATGTTTCCTTGCCCTATGCTGGACCCTGTAGAAGAGCCAGTGAGGAGGAGGAGGAGGAGGGAAAGGGGTGGCAAGTATGGGACTAGACACTTCCTGCACATCACCACAAACACCAAGATGTTGCCATGTCTCCAAGTCCACAAATCAAGAAGCCAATAGAAGATTCTT
The DNA here is from genome assembly GCA_028555095.1 of Dicrostonyx torquatus. Lineage (NCBI taxonomy): Eukaryota > Metazoa > Chordata > Mammalia > Rodentia > Cricetidae > Dicrostonyx > Dicrostonyx torquatus. The sequence continues at coordinate 886,399 of JAQHUG010000484.1, read as the reverse complement.
GATGGGACGTGTGCAGAATCCTACAGTAAGTTGTAGGCTAGGAGTTGAATCTAAACCGAGTAGATCTACATCCTACCCATGGAAGGTGACAGAGCTTCTGTGTTTAGTGGCAGAAACTTTACCCGCACCCTCCCTTCACTACTCGCTAGCTCCACAGCATTGCACAAGTCTCAAAGTTCTCCACATTGCTGAAACTTTTCCTCTTCCAAGATAAGAGGGAGAGGAGGCTAGAGGAAGGCCACCTGGGCCAAGGACCCTCTGGTTGTGTAAGCAGAACGGATAGAACATGCGATCTTTCTAGCAACCCGCAAGGTACGCAATGCTGTTGTCCCACCATACAGATGGAACACAAAGGGGGATTCGCCCCCTGGCCTCGACCAGCATCCTGTGATGTAAACCCAGGTTACTGCGCCTCACCATAGTGCATCTTTAAGACTTTCCCATATTTACCTACTCAGTCCCCTCCGGAGATTCTCTTCAGGAGTTAGTGCCAAGAAAACAACAATTTGATTATTTCTCTGTTCATGGAAATGGGTTGAAAAGGTCCCTTGGAAGGACCGGGGATCTGAGCTCTCCTGGCTAAGACACCTTCACGCACCTGCAACCACAGCTCTGGCCCTGGCTTCCTCAAGTCTTTGAAAGAGAACAGAAACACAATGGAAGAACAATCTCGATGCTGCCTTTGCCTCCTTCCCTGCTTCCCTCTGGCTCATGCTATGTGGTCAGCATCATATGCCAGGGACCAGCCAGCCCGGGAAGCGGGGCCATGGGTTGTTTGAGGTAAATGAAAGTTGACACAAGTTTGGGTTTGTCTTCAAACAGGCAGCTCTCTGCATCAGAGTCTAGGCATATGAGGGGTGTCCATGTCTCTGGGTGAGCTGTTTCTAGCCTGCCAGGTGACAGCAGGGGGTTGGCGAGTGCTTTAGGGGTTTGACGACAAGGACTGCATCTCAAACACTCCCCCAGACTTGTCATCACTGCAGAAGCTGAACAGCTGGATGGCTCAGGGCTCTGGGAGCCGGAATCTGGAGGGAGAGCCAGGTCACTGTAAGGGTCAGCGTCCTAATGTCCATAGTGTCTCTGGACATAATCTGTATGGAACCTGAAACAGCAAACACCCCAACAGCCTAAGGAAGAGCCCTCATCATCTTGGCCTTCAGAGAACTAGGGGAGCCCTCCACCTACCTGTGAGCCAGCTTCTTTCCAGGGGCATTAAGAGTGAGCAGAGAGCATAATGCTGGGGACACAGGCAGTGGCACTGACGCAGGCTGGCCTGATGGAGTCCAGATTCTCCTGAATCTGGAAGGGCTGCGTACTGCTCACTGTGTCATTTAGGATACCAAGCCCCACCCCACTGAGAAGTCCTCTGGAAAAGCACAAGCCTCCATCCTAATCTGGTTCATGGTTCCCACTCCTCTCTCATGGCTGTGAATGGGTGTGTGAGATGCGAGCTCCGAGTCTAAGCTGAGTCTAAGCTTTGGAGTCTAGTAGAGTGGGCTTCCATCCCACTCTGCTACTTCCTGAGACACACCAAAACAAAACACTTAACCTCGGCTGCCCAATCTCTCAGGTGGTGATAGCCATTCTCGTTACCCAGGGGTGTGGAGGAAGCAAGGGCGTATGCTGAAATCCCATTCTTAGGCACGAGTGTTTCTCCCGGGAAACAGCAAGGGTAGATATTAGACAGCCCCGACTTAGGAGGCTCAGGGCCACTACCCTAGCTCAGATGTGTCATCCAGAAGAGATATCCAGGCTACCCTACCTCCCCTCCTTTAAGTTGGCCAAACACCCCGGCACCCAGATACACCCGCAGATGAATGGTTAAAGATGCTTAGTATAACGGGGTGTGACTCAAGCACCCCATGGCGTGCATCAGAACACATGCAGTATCCTCAGGTAGTACACAAAGATGAAAGGTTGCCATAGGCATCTCAGTGCCTGGATACACTTCAGATTCACTTTGTGCAAGGATGCTGGCACATGGATCTCCTTGTGGAGGGTGCTTTTTATGTAACTGGCATTTTGTCTTATGGAATTTGAGCTATGGGTATCAGTTTCGTGACCTTGACTAAGCCCAGAGTCCCGCTGATCCTCGGAGTCTCCAGCTGTAAAATGGCGTAGTGCGCTTTACTTCATGCTTTCAGTGCCAAGTGCATAATCTATGTACAACATGTTGCCCGTGGCCTGCAGTGTAACCAGTACGCAATAAATGACATCACTCTTCCTTTGTTCACATAAAATTAGTTTTATAAGTCTAGCCTCTTTGGCAGTAAACTCATGGTGTAAAAAGGAGGGTGAGAGGGCAGCCAGAGTCACCCTGCTCTCCAGAAGTGAGCACTGAGGAAATAGCGCTGTTTAGACTCTGCCTATTTATTGGTAAAATAAGCCACCCAGTACTGTGCACAGTGTGGGGTGAGTTTGTAAAACTGTGAAATGCGATTTGTATAACGTGATCTATGGATTATTAAATTCACTTAGCTCTGAACAGGCCTGAAATTGAGTGATTGCTTTTGGTTTTCCGGCCTCTGTCCTTCAGCCCTAGACCTAATAAATCATTGGAGAGTTTGTCCCCAGTTTGGGGAGCTGGTTCCAGCTGGGCTCTGAGTTGAGGAAAGACATGCGGCCTGGCCCAGGGGTGTAATTAGAGGCCCTTGAGACATCTCCGGAGGGACGTTTCTGGGGTCTATGAAGAACTGGTTTGAAAGGTGGGAGCTAGGAAATAATAGCTATCTGCGGGATGTCTCTCAAGGCTGGCTGGTGAGCTCAGGAAGCATCTTCCCCTGAGCTGCCTCCTGTCCCCAGCAGGGATAGCCGCTTCCCAGTGTCAACCGGGAAAGGAAGGTATGTGTAGGGGAGGACACACAATACTGTGAATCTCTGCTATCACAGTGTCTTTCCACATCTGCCTGCTGGGGGGCTCTGTGCACTACTGAAGCCAGGTCTGGACATGTGCCTTCCGTGTCCCCAGTGCCTGGCCCAGTCCGAGACTATGGCTGAGATAGGACTGAAGACTGAAAATCGTCCCCTCCTTCCCTCTACAGACCTCTGGCCTGCAGCTTGAAGAGTTGTATTTCCCTCGGCGAAGGTGAGAACTACCCAGACAGCACAGCAAAGGACATCAGAGAGCCTCTATTCACGTCTCCAGGGAAAGGCATGGAAAGAGGAGATGTGGAAAATGGTATCATTTCCAGCTACCCACTGGGGCCTCATGAAAACAAACACAGCTGCCAATCTATTGGAGAGAAAAGAGGCATTTCGGGACAACAGAAGTGGTTGGGACAGGGAGTTGGGAAGACTGCAGGACTGCTTGCTTGAGCTTTGGGGCCAGCAGTAACAGGACATGAGATTTTGTCCAAGCTTTGGGGCCAGCAGTCATGAGACATGAGGTTTTTCTGAGGTCTCTTTTGAGTTCTCACAGCATCACCCAGGACCTGAATTTTCATGCAGAAGGTCAGCTGGAGTCCTTAGTGACACAGTGCAGTCAGCAGTACCCCACACAGCTGGCACCTACCCTCCTCCCCCCTCCCACTGACCTGTCTCAGCATCTAAGATCATATCCCTAAAATCGTGAGCTGTAGGAAATCATTTAGTAGCAAGAAACTGGCTCAATCCATCCTTCTCTAGCCAGAGTGACTCAGGCAAATCATGGGTGTTAAGCCTGAAGTCATTCGTTATGTCCTGTAGCATAAATGGGGCGGAGTCTCATAATCCACTAATGGCTTCCTCAAACAGTGCGTAATTCAGAACCTTTGCTGTTTCCCAGCTGACAAAACGCCCTGTTAATAAAAACATCTGAAACCAGCCCATTCCTGGTCTTGTTTTGACTTTGGAATTAATGTCTTGTCTCCTGAGTTTTGAGTTAACAAGGTTTCCCCACATACGCTGTGCAGCTCCATCCCTCACAACTAAATCAAGTGCTGGCTTGGCTTCATGAGTATGGTTGCAGGCAGAGGTGTTGCCACAGGCCGTTCCCCTTCTACCCTGTGTGACAGGCAGCCACGCCTTATCCCAGGCAGTGGCGGCTGTAATGGGCATGTTCAGTGGGGTGGAGGTTTGGAGTCCATGTCAAATAACTTGTAGGATTCTTACGCAAGCAGTTGTTGTCACTTAGGGAGGTCTTCTCTAGTTGCCATCCTGGGAACAGAGAACTTCAGCTTGCCCCAGGTTAGCTCAGCCCCACAGCACAAAGCATGAAAGAAGCTCACAGGACAGAGACCCAGCTTCCATCTGCCCTTTATTCCTGCCTGATCATTCTGTTTCCCTCTGTTCTGGCAGTAACAAAATCAACAAGAACCTGCTCTGTAGCCCAGGTTGGCCTCGACCTCCCAAGGACTTAGGTTACTAGGGAGCACCATCATGCCTGCTCATAGCCAGGTTTTGAACCCTGAGTCCAGAGATGCATTGTAACTGCTGCATTGCGTTGTCCAGGCTCAACTGCTTATTGAGTTAATGCCAGTCTGAATTAGGAGAGCAGTCACTAGGTGCATCCCCACCCTTCCATATCCGTCATGCTTATAAGAGTGGCAATCACGGGTATTCAGAATAAAAGCATGAAGGATGCCTGGTGATAAAGAAAGGCTAAGTGAGATGTCAGGCAACAGATACTGGGCTTGGGCAGAAGAAAGCCTTTGGGATTGGAGGCATGAGAAAGCTGGAAAACCTTAAAGAGGGCTGTGGGTGGCTCCCTAGCGTAGCTCTGGTATGCACTACGATTTGAAATGAACTCAAGGAAACTGATCTTTCAATTGTATGCTGTACAAATATTGCCAGGACCACCATCCATGCTAATGCTTTTTGGAATGTGGAAGTCAAACCTGAGATCTTGGATACCCCCAGGAACAGCCCACATCAGCCTGAAGTGTGTGTTATCTGTGGAAAACATTAGGCCTTGTCTGAACTAAAAATCAGCCATGCTGACCCCACCAAAGCTTGCTGGGACCTGTCACTCAATCCAGAAAGCCTTCCAGTCCAGCAGAGCCCAGGCAGGAGTCCTGTCCTCCTTCCACAGTGCTCCCATGGATACTTCCTCCCAGTCCTACCAAGAGAAGTCAACCTGAATGCCTGCCTGTCATTCCCTGTCTGCAGTAGTCACATCTCTCCTTCATTGGTGTGGGACCCTAGCAAATTGACATGAGACCCCACTGGGTGTCTCTTGAGCCACCAGGGACTCAAGAAGCCATCTGACTAGCCTGGAGTAGAAACTGGGGCTTTGTACATCCTCAGATCTCTGCAGATCTCTCTCTTCCAGCAATCTTCTGAGCCACTAATCTGAACCTTTCACTAAGAAACACTTTTTTGTGTTCCCTGCTCAAGGCCAAGGCCAGCCATTCAGAAAAGGCAAGAGAGAACCCATCTGCAACTGTTGGTTGATTTCCCATCACCATTATGCCTTAATTGAGCCCCTTTATGTGGGACAAAGCCACTGCCATTGGTTTTTGTTATTAATTACTCATCCACTTAGGTCTCTGAACGGTCTCCTTGGGCAATTTTGGGTGTGATTATCTGCTACTGCCTGGGACACAGAGACTTTTTATCGAATATATAGAGTAAAAACAAAAATAGGGGTGTTGGACTCTGGTTGAGCATCTGGAAATGAATCTTGTTGGCTCCCTAAGCATTGCCGTTCAGAGCACAAAGAGACGAAGTGCTGGGTCACACTGCTGCAGGACCCAAAATGAGGCCAGGCAGAGGGTTTGCCCTCCAGTCATGCTTCAGCAGCTTTGGGTGGTGCAATGACCTGGAGCAGCAGGTATCTGCAGAGGGAAAGCAATCATCTGTCCTCAAAGGATGAGATGCAAAGCCAGCTGCAAACAGCTGCCAGGATGTTGGCTGAGGAAGCAGGTCCCAGGTAACCACTGTTGAAGGAGGCTGCCTGTGTGCAGGCTGTCACCTAAGGAGTGGGTGACAGTGAGCTGTCTTGTTCTGGGTCCTGGGATTGGCATCCTGGACTGGAGGGCCCTTATGTCAGGTACCCTGCTCCTTTGTAGCTCTCCCCACTCTGAGCCTGCTCCTTACTCACCATGTTCCAGCACCATGTGGGGTTGGTGGCAAAAGCAGACTTACACGTTCAGTCACAAGCCAGGCCGGTGATGTGCACTGACCACAGACAGTGATCCTGAATTGATGGGACACATAATCAACAGCAAAAGAGGCAGATGGCTGAGAGTAACAGCAAAAGGAAACAAATTTACAGAGAAGCCATGCAGAGGAGAGATAGAAGGCAGGGGAATATCCCAACAGAAAGGAGCCTGTGCAAGGGTCCTGAGGTAGGACAAAACTTACTACCTTCAAAGAACTAAAAGAAAGGCCTGTGACTAAACAAGTGTTCTCCAGAGTGAGGCCAGAAGCACCACTGGAACCATGGTTAGGTCCACCCTCAGCTTGCTGAGTCAGACTCTCCATGTGGGATCAGGTCCTAAGGACCACTGCGCTTCCTCTGATTTGCCTGAAAGGAGACAGAGAGTCAATAGAGCCAGCAAAACAGGCGTAACCAGTTTGTATTGCAAACTGTATTGTGTGTGTGCAAAGTGCTTGCGTGCGTGTGTGTGTGCACCCGTGTGTGTGTGTGTGTGTGTGTGTGTGTGTGCGTGCATGTGTGTATGTGTGTGTGTGTGTGTTGGCTGGCTGCCTCAGTACCTTTCCGCTTGATTTTTTTGAGACTGGATCTCTCGCTGAAGCAGTACCACACCACCCAGGCTGGGCTGGCTGATCAGAAAGCCCCAGGGATACTCTTGTCTCTGTATTCCTAGTGCTGAGATTACAGGCGTGTGCAACCGTGTCAAGCTTTTTACATGCTTGCTGGAACGCAAGCTCAAGTCCCCACGCTTGTACGTTAGGCACGCTATGGACTACGTGACCTCCTTAGCCCTGTCCGGCTGGCATTTCAGTGCAATTGGAAAGCACTTATAAAGTATAATGTAGTTTCTACTTTAAAAATATTTATTTTTGCTACCTGGAGTGGAGATAGAGTGGACCACGGAAGGCAAAAGGCTGGCCGAACTATATTCGCCACCTCCCTAGCTCCCTTGACCCTCTCTGGTATATGTAGGTGTGTAGTAAATTTAAAATATTTTCAAATGGGTGTATCTTGTATTATGAACATACCCCAACACTCTATACTGTCCCTTTTCTCCTATCTGTCTCATTTGTTCTCCTAAACACTTTCATTTTATATACACATAACTGGCTCTTTGTAACTATATAAAATAGAAGCACAAACAAGAGAAAACATGGTATCTGTCTTCTCAAGACTGACTGACTTAATTTGCTTAATAAAATTATCTTCAGTTTTTTCCATTTTCCTACAAATGGTGTAATTTCATTTTTCTTTAGAGATGAATATAGTCCATTGTATTATATACCCCTTTGTATATATGTACCCTCACTTTCCTTATCCGGTCCCCTGTTGGTGGCCATCTAGGTTTGTTCCATAAAGTGATATTGTGCACAGTGATGCAGGAAATTGATGGTCAGGGGACTCTGTGACTCGCTGGCCTGGATCCTTTGGGCAAATACCCAGGCGTGGTATCACTGGGTCATACGGTAGGTCCGCGAGGGTTTAGAACCCCCATACTGGTTTCCACAGTAACTGGAGTAGTTTACATTTCTGCCGGTGATGTGTAAGGGCTCCTTTCACACACACACACACACACACACACACACACACACACACACACACACACACCACAGCCAGGGCTGCTTGTTCTTTCAATGACTGCCATTCTGACTGGGCTGAGATGGGATCCACCAGTCTCTGCGGTTTGGATTTCTCTGATGGCAGGTGAGGTGGAACATCTTTTCTTGTTTGTTTATTGGCTATTTGTATTTCATCTTTAGCAAAGATTTACTTTAGTTTCAGCTTTCTCCCTTCAATGCACGTGTGAGGCAAGCAAGCACATGGCCACTGAAGAGCATCCCCAGCCAGGGTCACATTTCAGAGCATTTGCGGCTCTCCCAGCACCCTGTGGATTTCATTCATAGCAGCTGTCAGCTTTCTGTACCGTCCCAGAAACCATCTGTGATCTCTACACTTTCAGTGGGCAAATTTATTAAGTATAAAGCAAGCGCTAGTAAAACCATGAACAGTGAGTAACCCATAGAGAGAGTCGGTAGATAGATACTGAGATGACCAATCTTGGTCTTCGAGTTTGGCACACCTAGGAAGAGGGAACCTTAATTGAGGGATTTTACCTCCATCATATTGGCCTATGGTCATGTCTGTGGGATGTTTTCTGAATGCCAATTGATGTAGGAGGGTCCAGCCCACTGTGGAAGGTAACCACCCCTGCAGGAGAGTCGGCTATGTTCGTAGTGGTATCTGCCCCAAGTTTGAGCTCCTGTCTTAGTGTCCTTTGATGATGGACTGTAACCTGTTAGAACAGTGGTTCTCAATCTGTGTGTCTCAACCCCTTTGTGTGGGGGGGCGTCTGTCAAATGATCCTTTCACAGGGTTCGCCTAAGACCATTGGAAACACAGACATTTACATTATGATTCATAACAGTAGCAAAATTACAGTCATGAATTTTCAATAAAATAATTGTATGGTTGGGGTCACCACAACAAGAGGAACTGCTTTAAAGGGTCGCAGCATCAGGAAGGTTGAGAACCACTGTGCTAGACAAAATGAACCCTTTCCTCCTCTAGTTGCTTTTGGTCTTGATGCTTATCACAGCCACAGAAAGCAAACCAGAACAGATAGCAAAATGTCATCAAATCAGGGCCCAAACCATCCTAAAGAGGTGATGGGGTAGCTCAGATGAGAGAGCAAGCTAAAGCAAAACTTGACTGGGGAAGCTCGTCTGGGGGCAACCAGAGTCCTGGGCAGAGCAGAGTGTTGCACTGAGTGAGGCTTTTAAGTGTAGGCTCAGATGACAGCAAAGACAGCTATCATCTAACTCATGCTTACAGCATCCAGCAGAAGCCCCCCGGGGAAGCTGAGGCATCCCCTGGAGTTCCTGATCAACAGAGTTCGAGGCAGAGGCACCCTCCGCGGATGACCTTCTGGCTTCCTGTCCCCACTAGAGGCCTTTTTTGTGTTATGGAATAAACAGTAGTAACCTCAGTCAGAAATCATTTTCCTTCTTGCTCTTCTGGAAAAGTATTGAAACCATGATGTTTCAATACTCTGAGCTGTGTGTGTGTGTGTGTGTGTGTGTGTGTGTGTGTGTGTGTGTGCGTGCGCACGCATGTAGAGGGGTGTTTTATTTTTCCCTTTTAGTGAGGGAACCAGCTTATCCCAGGAGGCAAGGGAAGCTTTCTTCACTCCCAGAATCTACTTTATCAAACGTAAATAGCACGTGATAATTTAGCAATATGGCATACACTGCACTCAAATATTAAATGAATTGTGCATAATGATTGGTAAGTCTCTCTGGTCCTTTTCTGACTTCTCCCGGGCAAGAACAGACACCAGGTGCAATGCCCAGCACATGGGCCTCAGTGGACACGCTCAGTTAATGGACAGTGGTATTCAGCTAGAACGTCTGTGTGAGCGGCCATTGTTTCCACTGCATCTTAGGGAAGATGGACCAGTACAATAGTAAGAGTGTTGTCTTGGGATGTTGTCGCTGGAGTCCTAACCTATTCTCTCCAGGACTCCGACTGCTCCTCTTTCTGTGTCCCATTGTCTTTGTGCTTTTTAAGAACAACTGTCAGTAGGACTGCAGGGTAATGTCTGCATTGGGAGACTGCTCCTTTGTGTGTCACACCAGAGCCCATTATATCAGAAGGCCAGGAGAGTCTGGCCAGCACAGTTGCCATGGCATTTGACCTACGGAAGGCAGAGCCATCCTTCCAGGCTGGCTGAAGCCTGAGTGTGCATATTCATGGTGGGCCCAGCCCTGCGGAGGAGGAGAGAAAGATGCTGGCTGTGTCTGCTCATCGCACCCTGGGGTCTGCGACCCTCACAGGATGGTACCCTGTGAGCAGACTTCATCTCTCCTCCCAATCAGGTGAGAATCCAGCTCTGAGAAAAACCATCACAGGGCTTGGATGTTGCAGCTGCCAAGAGAAAAGTTAAAGATCAGGCACTGAAAGGGTTCCTGAGCCGTATCGGATAATCCCTCGTGCCATCTTAAGGTGTGGCAGGCATCTAAGGAACACTACTGTGAGCCAGGCCACATGCTAGATCTGCACACCATTTCCTTACTACCTGAGCACTCTTGAGAGACCAGGATAATGTCTGTTCGTCCAGAATAGCCGTTGTGTGGGACAGCAGCAGACCTGACTGACAGAAACACCAAAGCTTGGGAGCAAACAAAAGCCACACCCAACTTCCCAGGTGGAAGCATCAAAGACCAGACTGAAGCCTGGATCTCTGCCTCCAGAGATCCCATGCTTTTCCCTTGGCTCCATCTCCTAGACTGGCTTAGCTGTCTCTTCTCAGACTACACTCTACCTTAGCCAGGATCAGGGAGACAGAAAAAAAAGTCCTAGAGTCCCTTAGCCAAGCCATCCCATAGACCCAACAAATAGCCGCCCTTTCCCTCCCCCTCCCCTAAAGGACTCTTTTTTAGTGTGTCCTTAAGGCAGGGGAGATGTCAGCTAACTTATTAGCACCTTTCATTTACCTAAAAATGTCCATTTATTTAAAAAAATCCGTTTATTGGGTTTCCACTATGTACCACCCCTGTCCAAGGCTCTGGGGTTAGACAGGAAATGAGATATACTGTTTCCTACCTCAGCACCGAGGGCAGCAAAATCCATGAGCGAAGCTGAGGAAAGAAGAGGAGGAAGAGAATGGCGATGCTGTGTGGGGTGATGGTAACTGCTTCTAAGAGACACACAGAACATGCAAGTATGGCAGGCAGCTTCCAGCGAGGTGCTCAGAAGACTCACCCTAGGGGCGGGGGGCTTGGAGGCCAGAAGGAACCCTCTATGAAGGCCTGGGGACAGCTTGTCAAGTAGAGGGAACAGCAAGTACAGATGCTGGGAAGCAGAAACCAACCTGGGGAGGGTAAAAGAGGGGAGACCAGAACGGCGGGCAAAAGTAGCCAAGGAGAGGCAACACAGCATCCTGCTTTGGCCCTGGTTGGCTGTGGTGAGGGGGTCCCAGCTATACGCTGATTCAGGTACAAAACTGCGAACATCCTTTAAGCTGGCTTTGTATTTTTTTAAAGGTCACCTGAAGGATGAACTGCAGGGCTGGGGGTGGTGGACAGGAAATGCACCCCCCTACACTCTTGTTCTCCCAGCTCCCAGCCCTGCTGCAGGAGATGCTTGGCCTGGGTACAATAGATCTATGAACAGAAACAGAGTCTGTCACCAGGCCTGAGGCAGGCCTGTCCCGGCTAGGGAAGGACAGAGCCGTGTGTCAGAAGGAACTTCACAGATTAGCCGTAGTCTGGTATTTACCTTGTGTGATTCAGTTTCATCATCTGTGGCCAAATATTTTTGCAGAAACAGCTTCGAGGGGGATTTATTTGGGCTCATGGTATCAGATGTGTCATGGCTTCCAGAGGTCTCAGTCCTTGGTGGCAGGAGAGTGTTGTGGAAGGGGGAACTTCACACCTTGGTGGCCAGGAAGCGGAGAGAAAGCAACAAAAAAAGGGCCAAGGGTAACGTGGCCCTAAGAGCCTTCCTCTGGGAACCTGCCTTTCATGAGATCCCACCCCTAACGTTTCTTAGACCTCTCAGATTGGGCCACCACTCAAGGACCAAACTTTGAATACCCAGTCTCTGGGGGACACTTCCTATCTAAACTATAACAATCCCTAGGAAGAATCACAAAGGCTTGAAGAGAGTGAGGCTCAGGGGAAGACTGTGGACATGATTGACAGGTGGGCTTGTAGTTCCAGGAGACAAGACATCCTCCCTTCCAGGCTCGCTGGTCACTGCCTACTTCTTCTCTGGCCTCTCAGCCCGCACCAGACTCTCTTCCCTCTGCCAGCCCAGCAGCAGGCTGTTGTGTGCCAGCACCTGTGTGCTAGGCATTCTGCTCACACAGGTCCCCAAGCCCAGCCAGACAAGAGCATCTGGGAGGTGGCAGCTCCCTTGGCAGAGGGACCTGCAGTGGCCTTTTGGACAAGTGCCCAGCGCTGAAAACCAGAGTGGCTCATGGCCTGTTTTGAAGGGAGATTGCCACCCAGTGACACACTGTAGGCAGCACATGAGCTGGGGACCAGCCAGCTGACACTGTCCCCAGGACCCACGCTCCTCATGTCTGAAAGCATTCGATGGGGAGCATTAAAGGCCTTGGCACTCACTCAGGAATATGCATGGCTCCCTGGCTCCCGCAGAAAAAGTTTTAAGAACGTAGATTCAGATCGCACTGACTGCCATGAAAACCCGAGTTCTATCTTTAAATGACTTAATAAAACATTCTGAGGACTTTACGATGACTCCCATTTTATAGGTCAGGAGCCAGAGGCAGTAGAAGGTGGGGTCAGAATTTGAGCCTAGAGTCCCTAGGCTCAAGACAACCATCCCATCTCTGCACCCAAGCACTAGCATGAAGCCTGTCTGGTCTCTGGCCAGAGGTGCCCCTGTGCTTTCTAGACCAGCCCCTTCCTATAAGAGGCTGTTGTGGGGGTGGAGGGGCAGCAGTGAGCTCAGCTCTAATCCTGAGGTGGGCATGGCAGGAGGATCACACTTGAGCTACTGACCACCAGCTGTGTGACTGTGTAATAACAGTGGGGAAAGAAAGGAGAGTCCTTATTGTTCAGACCTTCAGAAACCTTCAAGAGACCAGATTTCGGGCTGGAGAGATGGCTCAGCTGTTAAGAGCACTGACTGCTCTTCCAGAGGTCCTGAGTTCAATTCCCAGCAACCACATGGTGGCTCACAACCATCTGTAATGAGATCTGGTGCTCTCTTCTGGCCTGCAGGTGTACATGCAGACAGAACACTGTATACATAATAAATAAATCTTTAAAAAAATACTGATTCTATGAAGAAATCTGTAGAACTTTAAAAAAAGAGAGAGAGAGAGACCAGATTTCATGTTGAAGGCAAATAAGAGTGACCTTGGCTGTAGCTTCCAGTGCTAAAGAGACTTCTAGTTGAAGCCTTGGGAAGCCCAAATAAACTGACTGAAGCATCAAGTATTGGCTTTTGACACGTAAAGTTTAGGGATACATCTAACTTTTTCTCAGTTCTTATGAACTTGCCTGTGGTATAATGCTCAGACGCCATCCACCCCACGATGATGCCACAGTAGCTGCCAACAGCCCAACGCTCTTGTTACCCACTTCCACAGAGCAGAGAACTCTCTTATCTGAGCCAGAGCCACAAGATTGGCTTGGTGAAGTTGACAAGCTCATGCCTGAGCCAGTTGACACAGTCAGAGTTGTGATGGTCTGCTTAGCCAAGCTTGAGGTAGTCTTCCCCCAACATTGACTGACTAGAGACAGATGACTCTGTTATCAGAGGGCACGAATATGGGTGCAGCCAGTATGATGCATTGCCTTATCTTCAGAGAGCAGTCTAGAATGTTCAAGGCCAGAGGTGACTTAATAGACCACTGTCTTGTAAAGAATGCTCTGGTGGGATGTGGAAGATGAGCCAGGGCTGTGTGAGGGACCACACTGGGCATCGTGTGTGATCACTGGAAAGGCTGCTTAGAAGTCAGGCTAAGAGTTTACGCTTCAGTCTCTCAAGGTCTCTCAATATTACTTTTGAACGGTTTTTGAGCATGGGAGTGCCATAGACTGAATTTGATTAGGAAAATTAATAATGCATTAGCAATATGGTGAGATTGGAAATGGAGAACAAGGAAAATCCATTCCAAGGTTTCAGTTGGCCTGGTGTAGGCAGCTGTGGCTAGAAACAGGCAGCACTGGAGTTCAAAAAGATCTTGGCTAAAAGCCCAGCTTTTCAATTGTATGACTCTGGGAAAAATGATACTTTAGACAGAGTCTCATGTAGCCTAGGCCACTCTTGAACTGTATAGCTAAGGATGACCTTGAACTTCTGATGGTCCTCTCCCTGCTTCCCAAGTGCTGGCGTTACAGGAGTGTGCTGTTGTGAGACCAAAGATTTAATCAAGCCTTAAATTTACAGGGATTCTGTTTTCCCTAAAGGCCACCTGTTAAATAACTGAGCCTTGAGACTTTGGGGACCAGAAACTTGGGCATAACACTGTCACACCAGATTTGGTGTGGTGCTGTGGAAACAAAAACCGGGGCTCTGTGCTTGCTGGGAAAGTGCTCTACTAACTTAGACACAACTCCAGACCCAAACTTTCTTGTCCTGAGGTTCTTATCATCTGGAAAATAGGGTGAAAATCTGAGTCCGCATGCGAGTATGGCTAGGAGCCCTGCTACAAGGCATTTTGCATAGCTAATACTTAACTCATGCTAGATTCTCTCCTCTTTCCTTCCTCTTCCTGGGACCAGGGTCTGAGGGAGCACATGCTGACTTTGCTAGATATGGGGTCAACTTTTGATCAGCTTTGTAACTTAGGGCAAGTCAGTCAAACTCTCTGAGTTCCTTTTCTCGTCTGAAGAATTTCATTGACAATTCCACTTTACCTGTTCAGAATATGGCAAATAGTTCAGGCTCTGCCCCAAAAAGTAGTCTCTAGAAATCACCAGTTAAAAATGCTCTCGGGGGCCAGGATGATAGTTCATCTGGGACACTCACTTGCTGCAACCCCGCAGACCTGAGTTTGATTCCTGAGACCCACACAGGGTAAAAATAAGAGGGCACACTCCTGCAGGCTGTCCTCCGGCTTCCATGTGCACACAGTGGCATGTGCATAACCCTCTCACACAGTTTTTCAAAAGGGTGACTTTGAAAAATGTCCTTGAGGTTGAAAGAATCCAATAGAACTTACCACATAAATAAATACCTTGTCTGGCCCTCAGAGAGGCTCCCCTTGCTTGGCAAGTGAGCTCCTGACTTCTTATTCTCTCCCTAAGGGGCAGAGGGTGTGAACAATTACAGCACACCTATGACAGGATCCAGAATCTGGGGTCCTTAGCATTCCATTCAGGTCTGACTTCTCAGGAGGGGATGGTCAGCCCAGGAGCCGAGTTCAGGTGCCATGGCTGCAATCTGTAACCATCACCTTCCCATGTGCCTCCTGGGTGGCCATCTGGTCCCCTCAGTG
Organism: Dicrostonyx torquatus; assembly: GCA_028555095.1. Classification (NCBI taxonomy): domain Eukaryota; kingdom Metazoa; phylum Chordata; class Mammalia; order Rodentia; family Cricetidae; genus Dicrostonyx; species Dicrostonyx torquatus. Next base: position 871,349 of record JAQHUG010000484.1, on the reverse strand, counting down.
GAAAACTGTGTGTGGGTAGCTGATGCCGAGTAAATTCCACAGGAACCTGAAATTTACCCATCAGAGCTCTGCATCCCTCAGAGAGCCCCTCCTCAGGCCCGCAAAACACTCAGCCCTGACCGGCTCCCCCTCTCAGCAGCTGTTGTTAGCACACCTCCAGGAGGGCTTTCTAGTGTCCTTGCTGTTTCATTGCAGTCATCAGAAAAGATGAACAAAAGGTAGGCAGCAGCATCCAGCAAAGGGCACACGTTTCACCTAGAGTACTAAGTTTCTATTAGCTGCAGAATGTGTTCATAAATGCAGTGGTAACATTTATTGTAATGTGGTAATGAGGAACGGGCCGTGTCCCGCCACCACGGGCCATGTTCCCGGTGCCCGGCTAGCTTAAACCCCGAAATAATTATACAGAAATTGTATTAATTTAAACGCTGCCCTGCCCATTAGCTCTAGCCTCTTATTGGCTAACTCTCACATCTTGATTAACCCTTTTCTAATAACCTGTATTCACCATGAGGACGTGGTTTACCGGCATGAGTCTAACCGGCATCCATCTTGAGCAGGAGAAGCATGGTGTCTACCTCACTTTCCTTCTTCCCAACATTTTGTTCTGTCAACTACACCCACCTAAGGGCTGCCCTATCAAAAGGCCAAGACAGTCTCTTTATTTAACCAATGAAAGCAACAGAAATATAGAAGGACCTCCTACACCAGACTTTACCTAAGGAGAATCTTTCAAAGAGGTTGACTAACTTTCCCCAAGTCATAAAAGTGACAAATAGTGAAGTTGGAAAATAAAGTTGTAGGCTTTCTAGATACCTTAGGTATTTTACAAACACTGCCCTCGTTGGCTCTACTCGTTTGGATTCATGAGTTTTTACATCAACAATGATGACATTCGAATGGGTCGTTAAGTCATCTGGATGGTGCACTGGCTCTTTTTTGCTGCTGTGAGAAAATATTATGGCCAAGGGAGCCCTATGAACCAAGGTAATGCATAGAAGAGTTTATTTGGGCTTATGGTTCTAGAGGGCTAGAGTTCATGTTGTCGAAGTGGAGGCAGCAGACAGCAGGCACGGTGCCCAGAGCAGCAGGCTGGGAGCGCTCATCTTTAACCCCAGAGAGAGACGTGCAGAGAGTGAGCTAGAAATAATGTGAGTCTTTAGGCTCTCAAAGCCCACACTCAGTGACATACTTCCTTCAGCAAGGCCACACCCCTAAACCTATGCAAATAACACCAACATCTGGGAGCAGGATGGGGACACACTTAATTCAAACCACCACAGATGGGTTGAATCCAACATCTAAAAACCACAAATCAAAGTGGTGTGGGATGCAATGCAAGGTAAATATCAGAAGCACTCCAAGAAGCAAGAGGAAGCGATGGGCCTGACTTGAGTCTGAGCACAGGTGTGTGTTGGAGTATGAGTCTGGAGTATGAGAAAAAACAATTTCAAAAACTATGTGCGGGTGGGAGGGGAATGCGTGCACATGATGCCTGTGTAGGCCAGAGGAGGGCGTTGGGTCCTCTGGAGATGGTTGTGAGCCACCCACTGTGGGTGCCGGCACCCAAGTTCAGCCCTCTCTAAGAGCAGTGAGCTCTATTAACTGCTGAGCCCTCTCTCCAGCCCCTAGCTTTTAATTTTTCTTTTGTAAAACTCTTCCTCTGGGAGGTATTGACAATGGTTTAAAAGCCTGTTCTAATTCATGGTTCTCAGATTTGAGTGCACATCAGAAATACCCACAAAGCCTGTCAGAGCACAGGGGCTAACTATCCTCAGAGCTCCTGTAGGCTGTTAGTTACTGTCTTACTATGGTGGACAAAAGCCTGACAGAAACACAGAAGGGAGGGAAATTTGTCTTTCCTCATGGCTTCAAGAAGATCATTCTGCTCCCTCAACCTCACATGCTCTGGCATCATTATGGTAGGGAAAGGGCTATATGAGGCGACAGAGTCTCCATCCTGGCAGATGGGAAGGGGGGAGAGGGAAGAATTTGAGGAGGGAGAGGGAGAAAGAGAAAGGGGGGAGAGAGAAAGAGAAAGGAGGGGGAGGAGAAGGAAGAAGAAGAAGATGGGGGAGGAAAAGAAGGAAGGAGAAGGAAACGAAGGAGAGATACAGAGTCAGAGGCAGCAGGCATAACCCAGGGACCTACTTCTCCCAGCCAAACCCCGTCTCCTAAGGTTTTCACAGCCTCCTAATACAGTGCTCCGGCTAGAGGCTAAGCATGCCGCACATGAGCTTGTGGGGGACACTTTGTACTCAAACCGTAACAACCAGTCTACATAGGGTCCATAAGCATGTAGGTGACGCTAATGCTGCCAGTCCCAAACCGCATGGCAAACCTCCCGGCTGGGTCCCATGCCTCATAGCAGACAAGCCTGAGATTCACACTGGAGCCACAGCTGCTACGGCTGAGAGCTGGGAGGCAGGCACAGTCTGTCTGACTCCAGCACTCCAAACCTCGCTGCGCTTTCTTTGGTGTCTGGAATAATCTGTCTCTAATGAGTGCATCTGGCAACCATTCCTCGATGTGTCGTTTGTGGGTTCTTTTTTTCATTTTGTCTTAAAATCACATACAGGCTGAAATAAGAAAAATTGCTACTTACAAGCCAAAGCCCCTTATTTTGATAATACACTAACACTCAGGATGCTGAATGGGATTAAGATCAGACCACATCTGAACGGCACAGGCTGGAGGCAGGACCAGGCCGAGACCTCCTCCGTGCTACTGCATCTTCATCCTCCTCCTGGCAGACACCTCCAAGCTTAGATCTCAGCTGGGTTCTTGTTGCACGTGTGACTTAGTTTCTGGAGGACACTGGAGCTGTGTGAGAAGCCCAGTGTCCAGGAATGCACTTGTTCTGTCCCTCAAAAGGGTGGCAGTAGAGACTTCCTAAGCTGGGACAGTGAGCACAGCAAGGCAGTGCCTCAGGACACACAGACCTGACCCGCATCCTGAGTCCCAATCCACTGTTCTGTGATCTAAAAACCATGTCCAACTTTCTCAGGTCATGTATGTTGCCTTTTGGGATTTTTTTTATATCTATCTATCTGTCTGTCTTTTTCTATCTATCTACCTCCTGTCTAATCTAACCTATCTATACCTATCTACCTAGCTGTCTGTCTGTCTATGTGTGATACACACATCTGCTGTAGATGTGTGTGGAGGTCAAATGACAACTTGGCAAGAGCTGGTTTTCTCCTCCTTTCACCTTATGGTTTCCAAGTATTGAACTCAGGCCTCCAGGCTTGGTGCCAAGTGCCCTGACTCACCAAGCCATCTCACAGGCCAGAATGCCTGTCGTAGAGGACTCAAAATACCTGGAATCTTACAGTTTTCCGGGGATGGGTAATACATAAAAATCTCTTTGCATGGTACTTGGTACTCAATGAACCCTCAATAGTCATAGCCTTGTACTGTACATCCATTCACTCCCAGTCTTTACTGCCGTGTTTTTGGATGCCACACTGTGTGCCCCAGCTTGTGGCTGACTGCTCTGCTGGCTACCATGTGCAGCTCCCATCCTATGCCTGCAGCAGACATGAAAGTTGATCCTTGTGTCATTTATGCACCAAGCTCATTACCTGGGTTAGCATTCTTCCCTGTACAGCAGTTCAGGCAGCACTGCCCTGCAGGTGGAGGGAGCTTAACCCACTTCTACCCCTTGTGCTTAGGGATTGAGGCCCAGAAATGGGCAAGTTTTTCAGTGTGTGGTAAATGCCACAACAGGGGACAGCAGGGGCTCCAAGGAGCCAGAGGATGGTTCCTGGATTCCCAACAGAGACCCTAAAAATAAAGCTTCCAGAAAAGCTGAACAAATGGGAGTTCACAAGGTTTAAAGGAGTGGGGACCAGGTGAAAATGGCCTACGTTAAGAAACAGCACACATGTAGAGATTCCAGAGGCAGGAGAGACTGTAAGGAAGACTGTGGAGGAAAGGATACTGCAAGAGCTGAGGCTGCAGGAGGAAGGGGAGACCAAACTGGTGTGTCCTCCCATGACTGTGTTCCTGAGCACACACAGGGTTATCCAGCTACACAGCACCTCAGGGAAGCTCCACGGATGAGGATTAGCCTGGAGAAAAGAGGCCAACAGGCAAGCAGGGTTCCTCCTCTGTGTGAAATGCCTGAATTGGGAGAAAGATTTGCAGGTTAATATAGGCCTTTCTCCGTTTCAGGTGTACTGTCTGAATCCCCCAGGACCAAGGCCAGAATATGATTGATGCTGAGCCAGAGCAGCCATTTCTATCACAGGCTGGCTGCAGGATGTGGTGGGGGCGGGGGGGGGGAGTGGTGGGGGACGGATGTTATCCCTGCTTTCAAAGAATATCCCATTCTCGGAGCTCAGGCTCTGAGGCTACCATGAAAGGTTGGGGCCTCAGACAATATTTAAGGCTACGCTCTTGGGAGTGATTGACCTTGATTTTCCGTTGTAGAAAATAAGCTTTAGAGTAAAGGGCAGTTGATGGCAGAGAGCGCAACACATAGGCTGGACCTTCAGAGAGCTGGCTAGACTGAGTAGCAGCACACCCCGGAATGTGGGAAAGGCCCTTCCCCTCTTTGGGCCTTGGCTTTCTCATCTATGGATGGGAGGTGGAAACTGTCTGTAATAGTCACAGTCTGGAATAGTCCTGACCCACTGAATTGTTCTAGAGAGGCCTGCTTTTGGAGGGGCTAATACATAATGACCTAAGCGCAAAGGAAGCATCTGTGTATTTTCTCCTCCTTGAGTCTACTTGGGTGGCAAGGTTAATGTGCTTCTGATTGCCCAAAGAAGAGGGAGTCTCGTGATGGGAGGGCCTGTGGTGAGTGTATCAGTGTTCTATTTTAAAATATACCCAAGTACAGGAGAATCAAAGATTTTAAAATTTTTTTACAGGAGACTATCTTTGGATTAAGTAATCATTATCTCCCTACCAGGTTTTAATCATCCCAATCATTATTAAATAAATCTATTTTAATTAACTAGCTCAAAAAAAACCTCTCTGTGCTCTCAGAATTATTATAAAGTTTAAAAATTGAAATTAGACTTCTGTGTTCTGGAAAGCAAGAGGGACAAGAGACTACCTTCAAAATGGTAGGTTTTGATTAAGAGATAAGGTGACCAAACCAGACTTCTAGTTGGAGCCCAAGAACTGACACTGACTTTGCATAAGTCATATTCGCCAGAGGGGTTGCTCTGGGCCAATGGTTTAAACCTAGTGTCCCCAATTGTCGTCAAAGCCACCTTGCAAGGTAGGTACTTTTCATCTCCATCACACAGCAAGAGACGCTGAGGCCTAACTAATCAGTGGTGGAGCCTGGATTCATGTAATCTTTCTGATACCTTCAAATTAGAAATGATCTCATTTGAGCAGATGAACTCAGAAGGGCAAGAGTCCAGAGGAGGTGAACAGGGTCTGGGGATAGGGGTGGTGTCCTGCTGGTCCCTGTAGCATGTGCCATGTTCTGAAGAGAAACCTACAAACACACATGGACGTGTTTCATCTCGATGCAGCTCACAACAGCTATTTAGCTGATTTTCTTCTTCCACGAGACGGGGAGAATGGTGGCGATGTTGGCTCTGTCTTTGGGGCAACTTTGTTATTGTCCTTGGTATTTTATGCATCTTGTAGCCACACACCAGCTGGCAAGGCAGACATCACTGGATGATGGGCCAACATGCCAGGTTCAGATATTTCATTTTGTCTGCCCCTGTGGGGTTTCCTCTCATGGAACCCCACTGCGAAAATGCCATGCATCTGTCCACAGTCCTCTACTTTTACCAAAACTGCAGTTGTGCTCATCTCTGAGCTGTGACTGGGGGCAGCATAGCCAGGAAGGGTCACATCCAGCATAGGATCAAGGGTGGGCCCTATGGTTCTTCTGTAGTCTCCCCTGGTTCTTCTCTCTGAAAGGCTGGGCATGGTTACAAGGCATATAGGTATCGGTGCCAGCGGCTGCCCTGAGCAGACGGGCCTCCCTTGGAACTAGTCCCAGACTATGAACTGCTTATGAGTGCAGAGATGTTCCAGAAAACTGTCCATTACCCGTGACCACCATTCGACTTCTGAATGCAGCACACTGATGCTTGCTTAGTCTACAACTACACAATGCCCTGGAGGGAGCCCTGCATGAGGTTCAGGATGAGCCAGTGAGGATGAGTCAGGTCTCTATCAGGAAGGTCTGAGGACAAGTGTTGGTGACAGACATGGGTCAGGAGGGGACAGGGGTGTCTGTGGATGTCTGACAGGGCAGAGATGCCTCTTCAGCCATGCTTTGGTCCAGTTATGAACATGTTCCTTTAAGGTAACTTTAAAGAGAACCTTAGTGGCTGCAGCCAGAATGACTCAGGGTACTTACCTGTGTTTCCATGGCATTTGGGAGCTGAGTGTAAGCTGGGGCATCAGCTGCTTATTTGAGAGCTAGAGCACCTGGTGGGTTATTAGGAACAGGATGCTAGGTATGGCTGGCACCACTTGGGCATGGTTATTTGCTCTTACTGGCATGAAGTGGGATTTTGTTAATATAACATTTACATTCCCCCATTGCATTTTCTTTCTTGTTATATTTACTTATATATGCATATATGTGTGTATATAAAACACAATAATAACTTTTAAAAAGGAAGCCATGAATTTGAGAAGGAGAAGGGGGTGATGATACCAAAGGGGTTAGAGAGCGAAGGGGAGGACTGAGGGGAGGACTGAGGGGAGGACTGAGGGGAGGACTGAGGGGAGGACTGAGGGGAGGACTGAGGGGAGGACTGAGGGGAGGACTGAGGCAAATACAGTGCACATTTGTGATATGGATTTAAATAATCAGTTGTTAAATAGCTTGTTTTATTGCTGTTGGAGCATATTCCTTTGAATGAACACTTTTACTATGCCAAGTATCATATTAAAATCAATAAAACCACTATGTATCCAGTCAGGAAGGCATGTTTCTTCTTTGGGAGTACTGCAACTTAATTGATAAGCCAGGCTGTTTTCATTTTTCATAATAATATTTTAATGAGTTTATATGAATATCTCAGATGAAATTTCTGGTTTCCTTAGGGAAGACTTCTGGAGTGGGTTATAATCCGTGAACTCAAAATCAAAAATGCCGCTTGTGGTGTTTGTGGCTGGCTTGCTTTCCAGCAGTTTCTACTGGTGTCCCTTTCCCCAGACTGGGAAAGAGCTTGTTTTCCGGTCAGACACAGATTTTCCACAAGCACAGAACATAATCTAAGTGAAGGGAACTGCTGCCCAGTATGTTCAGAGACGTCCCGGAAGCACCATGCTCCCCTGTCCTCTCTGCCCGGTGTGTTCAGAGACGTCCCGGAAGCACCATGCTCCCCTGTCCTCTCTGCCCGGTATGTTCAGAGACATCCCGGAAGCACCATGCTCCCCTATCTGCTGCCCAGCGTGTTCAGAGACATCCCGGAAGAACCATGCTCCCCTGAAGCACCCTGTAGCACATCTATAGGAACAGAAAAGGCTCTGGCTGCCTTGCTGGGATCAGTATCTTATGTTGATAAAGCTATCTAGAGCATATGAACAAGACTTGAGAGAGTCCTCAGATTTCCAAAGCTGTGGCTGTTGGTACTGTGTGGCCTGGCTTTTGCTGATCTTATTTTACTTTAGGTCATGTTTTGCCCTCTACATTTTAGAAGGGGAAAATGCAGTACAAATGGGGCCGCATAAAAGAAAGATCATATATAATATAAATTTTGGAAATAAAATGCTGAGGTTTGAGTTCCCACATGTTAGGCATTAAACCTGTTACACAATGGGACTGTCAAAAATGGGGGTATGGTCAGTCTAATGCATAGAATTGTCATAAGTCCCTATGAGAATTAGATAAATCAGATTGTGTAATCTCTCTGCTGTGTGACACGGCAGGCGAAACCTTCTTGTAAACTTAGAGTCATTTTCCCCAAGTGTCTAGGAGCAATCTTCAGGTAATTGCGATCCCAAGTCATTTCCAAATCCCACTGCCTCCCCCCAAATTGGTGTCCACTTCCTTAGTTTCAATTTTGGCCTCAAGGATGTCCATGTGAAGATGTGAGTCAAAAGGCAGCCCAGGCAAGGCTCAGGATGACAGGGAGTGATGGAGCAGCCATCTCTTTGGATAGAGTGTCAATTCTCCCATCCATCCTGAGGGTGAATGGGGTAGAGTGAGGGATATGGAGAGCACGGGCCTTAGAAGCTCGGCCTTTAGCCTCAAGAGGCCCATGTTTTCTCTTTTTCTTCCCAATGGATTAGAAACTCTCCTTTCCTGGCCACATACACCCCTCTGTGCTCTGTACCCCATGTTTTACACACCAATCCCTACAGCAAACTCCAGTAAGCTGCCCATAGGCTGTGCCAGAGCATTGCAGGGAGCCCTCACTAAGAAAGGGAGGCTGCAGAGACAGCAGAGGTAAAGGATGTGGACACGTGCTGTCCTGCTCACTTGCCTGCTTCTCATATCTGCTCCGAGGAAAGGGCTTGCTGATGTACCGAGCAAGAGCTCCATCCTGCACTGAAGCCTGGCTGGGCTCACGAGCGTGAAAACTGAACTCCAGCTGAGCTAAGGCGACACCAGCCTAGACTGGATAAGTTCTGTGTCCCACCAGAGGTTATCGAGTGTGAAAATGCAAATTGTGACAGACTGTAGTAGACATTTTACAAAAATCAAACCAAAACAGACCGTGTGTGTGTGTGTGTAGAGCCATGGGAAACGCACAGCTGGTAAACAAACACTTGGCAAGATGATGGAAGCTGGGATGTGAGCCAGGGCATCTCAGCCTCATTGTGTTGAGTTGTTGCTGCCATTGTTTGTGGTGCTGGGTATGGAACCAAGGCATGGTGCTAGGCGAGCATTCCACCACTGAGCTATATCCCTATTCTAGTCTTTTCAAAACAATATATTCCTAGATCATTTGCACAGTACAGCTAGAAATTCGTTGTCACTCAGCTTCGATCTTCAGAGAGAACCTTCATTGCCATTTCCAGAGAGCTTGAGGACTCAGGTAAATCCTCTGCCTCAGAGCCCCAGTTTCGCCATCACTGAAAAGGCAGATCCAAATCCCTGACAAAGGTGCTAGCCCAGCGCTGCTCTTGAATTGGGGAAGGTGGCATCTTAGAGAGTCCCTGCTTCCAGAAGACACACTTGCCAGCAAATGAGCACCTGCCTCTGCAGGCCAGGCCAGAAGCTCTGGGAGCAGTGGGCTGAGCCCAGGGTTAGCACAGAAGGGAGGTCTGGGTTCCCTGCGATGGGGGAAGGGGTCTGTCCTGGACCACTCTGGGTGTTCTGGGATTAGGTTTGTGCTTCTGGGATGTGAGTGGCTAGCTTGTGAAGCTTCTGGGGAGGTTTTGTGGCAAGTCAAAGGGGCTGGGGTGTTTTCTCTGCTCTCCTTTCTTAGGACTGAGAGGACAAAGCTTCCCTTCTCAGTGAAAAGCAGCGGACCAGCAAGGCGGGTGATCATGCAATGCAAATAAACGCAGCTTTTGAGACGGTGAAGGCGGGTCTGCTGAATTAAATTAACATGGCCCATAAATACAGAGGTTAAAAAAATGGAAAGCCAAGTCTTCACAGGCTTTTGTCCAGAGCAGAAATAATCACAGGACAATGGTCTATTTTGTTTGGATTACAGGCCCATGATATCACATTAGCCTGAGCCTGGCAATATTTATGTCAAGAACCGCTGTTTGTGAAGCCCTGTTGTCCCAATTTATCCCTGTGGGGAATCCCTCAAAGCAAAGCAGGCTGCCCTGGGGAAACCTCTGCCCCCTGCCGACCAGCCATGGAGAAGAAAGGCCCAAAAGAGAAGGAGAGAAAACTGTAGTCCAGGGATGATGGTAGGCGGCACATGGGTAAAATTCAGTCCTAAAACAGAATGGCTCTCCGAGAGGCTAGCCTTCACATCTGCGTGGCCTGCTTCTCTTGAAAAATAAAAATGTTAGCTGCATTCAATGAGTGAGCTCACATAGAGTGAGCCAAGAAGAGGCTGCCCCTTCCAAAGGCATGCCTGCTAGCCCTGGTCTGGACTGGACACTCCAGATTGCTGCCTGAGGCGGAGCGCCAGTTGCTGTCTCCGTTAAGAGTATAACACTCTTATGCTGTTGCTTGCTTTATGGCCAAAAAGTACCCCTGCCCACACACAGCACTTGTAACAGAAGACGTAAGCCCTGCCCTTCCCTCTAACTTCCCCTTTTCCTGTTTTTCCTTCCCTTCCTTTCTCTCCTCTCCTTTGCCCTCCACTCTCATCTCTTCTTCCCTCCCCTCCACTTCCCTTCCCTCTCTTCCCTACTCCCCTTCCCTTTGCTCTTCCCTTCCCTTTCAGTTAGTCTATAGGTTTTCATGAGTATTTATTCATATAGGTATCAATGTTTCCAGGGACCAGGCTTCTGCGGGTCTCACCGCTTCATCAGCCAGTCTTAGTTAACAGGCCTCCTAGCTTACTGCTTTGGGCCCAGAGTCCTTATTTGCGATCAGGAAACACAGCTAGGATCTCAAGTGATCCTATTTCTGCAGGGCAGCTACTGTGAACTTAATAAGAAAGCCTCTCTCCTGGGGCATGAAGGTTTTGTGGCTGAGATATAAGGAATCTGGGGTCACAGTCAAGTTCCCGTCAAGCATGAAGTACTGGTGCCCAGGGTGACTCTCCCAGTCCTTACCTCTGGGTCAGGACATCTCGTCAGACCCAGCAATGCCAACGGCCGCTACCTTTCCATCTCATTTCTTTCTTCCATCCCCCTTTTGGCTTTACCACTTCAAACCACTCTGTGAAATCAGGGGATGCTTGAAGGAGAAAGACTATTTCCCCCTCCCCTATCATGTTGCATTTTTGGCCATCTTTTGTCTTCAAACCAGATCAATATAGCCAGTCTTGGGTTACAGTGAAATGGCCACCTTGAGGAAAAATATCAAAGGACATTCTAATGCAAGCCAGGTACTCAGAGAGGCCCCATCCCTACTGGCCAGGGAACACCAATGAGGGCGTTACTATGGGTCTCTCTTGTTTGTGGTCCTTTGTGTCTGTCTCCTCCAGTGCTTCTTGCTTGCATTGCACCAAAGCCTTCTAGAGGGCCTGGGGCTGCATCCATTCCCCTTACATTATTTATTATACCTTACACATTCAAACAGCTGATCGAAAAGAAATTGTTGAGTGAGGATGGTGTCTACCTACCAGTCCTATAAATAATAAAATGCCCATCTCGTGGCAGAACAGAAGATTGAACTTCATGGTCAGGACAGAAAACTGGGTTTACGTGGCCTTGGCAACGTCAATTCACTCCGAGTTTGTTTCCTCGTCTTTAACGCCAACAGTGTGCTTTGAAATTCCCTTCCTTTGGAATCCTCATATAGGTCCTGACACTCAGTGGCTCCAAGAAGTCATTTTTCATGTGGTGCCTGAGGGTCAGTCTGGGCTTCTCTTTGAACCTGTCACCTCAGGACACTCTCATGGCCATTTCCCAGGCAAGGGAAAGCCAGAACAGTACACCTGCATCTCCCTTATGAGAACTCAGAAGCTCAGAGAACCTGAGTCTTGTCTGACATTAACTAAGAAGAGAACTAAGTCTGAGATTTTGATCCTGAGCTTTTATGCCATGTGCAGCCTTCAGCACATCAGTGCCTTTCCTGTTCCAGGGTTTTGCTAAGCTACAGCCACAAATCAGTACAAACACCAGGCAGCAAGCACAAGGAGTAAGTCAACACTGATCTCTCTAAGCAAGGAGCCTTCCAAGAAGGTGTCCTAGATCATGCTCAAACCTTGAAGAACCCTGAAGGGCAGTCTTCAATGTGCCATAAAGAAAAGGCAGGAGATGTCTTGGGTCAATCAGAGAAGGTGAGTAGAAAGGAGTAGAGGAAATTGGGCAAGCATCCTCCATATCAACAGGGCCAAGGGGAGTCCAGATTCCCAGTATAAGGGGGCAGGCAGACCCATAGCTAGAATGGCTAATGGAGTATGTGTGTGTGTCTGTATGTCTGTGTGTCAGTATGTGTGTGTGTGTGATGTATCTATATGACTGTATCTTGTGCCTCTGTGTGTGTGTCTATGTATGTGTCTGTGTCTCTACGTATGTGTCTGTATGCCTGTGTGTCAGTATGTGTATTGTGTGTATCTATATGACTGTATCTGTGTGCCTCTATGTGTGTGTGTGTGTGTCTATGTATGTGTCTGTGTCTCTACGTGTGTGTCTGTATGTCTGTGTGTCAGTATGTGTGTATCTATATGACTGTATCTGTGTGCCTCTGTGTGTGTGTGTCTATGTATGTGTCTGTGTCTCTACGTGTGTGTCTGTATGTGTCTGTCTGTGTCTGTCTGTGACTGTGTGTCTGTGTGCTAGTGTGCATTTATAGGTCTGAGGACATCCTCCAGTGTCAGTCCTCACCTTCTACCTTGTTTGAGGTAGGGTGCGTTGTATTTGCTGCTGTGCGGGATACATGTGGTTAGTTGGCCCATGAACTTCTGGGGTCTCTCCTGTCTCTGTCCTCTGTAGGAGTACTGAGATTGCAATGCTTGCCACCATCCCTACCAACCTGGCTCTGAGAATCCTAACTCAGTTCTTACACTTGTGCGGTGAGCGCTTCACCCATGGAGCCATCTCCTCAGCCCCAGTGGAGGACAGTAAGGGGAAGGCCAGTCAGAGATAATGTCAAACAACATACAGAGCATCCCTGCCCAGAGTTTGATCAGGAAAACAATGCTAGCAAAACGTAGCAGAGACAAAGGAAGAGGGGGTACATAATCTCATTTATCAGCTTATCAAATGTTACAGTCAGCCTATGGACACTCACTGAGGGATTGTACTTTAAGTGGCCTACAAAAATAAGTACACGGAAGCATTGCCCAATCAAGCCTGGGCCAGTCAAGATGAAAGGCCTTGATTTTGCCCTTGATCCTAACTCCTATGGTTGAGTCTGTGTGTACATGAACATGTCTGTGTGTACAGGTTTCTCCCATGCTCTTAACTCCTGCAGCCTCTGGAGATGTTACCAGCTCTGTTCCCCTGTCTCAAGATTAGACCCCTTTTCCCACCAGGTCATAAATTCCAAGACAAATGCAATGTCTACCTTAGAAACAAGGCTCTCCTGTACGAGATAACTAGTAAGGAGGCTCACAGGGCATCTGAGACAGTTTTTATTCACAGAGCAGTTGCACAGTCTCGGGACACTTCTAGGTGCCAAGATCTTAGCTCTTCGAGCAGGGGTGGGCATTTACAGCAGGTCCCTCTGGCTGACGGCTGGGGTTGGGTCTGGAGGGTGACTGAGAGTTGAGCGGCCCAGTCGCTGTGTTGGGAATCATTACCCACACTAAAGAAGGTTAAACAAACTTCAGTGACAGAGAGGTTAGGAGACTAAACTCTGACGGGAAGTTAGTGGCGAGTGTCTAGAAAGGCCGAGAGAGGCTCTGCCAGAGAGCTCTCCTGTGATATCAGTAGCTAGGCCTTCCCCCTCTTGAGACTCAAGCCATGAACAACCTTTGGGAGACCTTGCTCTGATTAGCCTGTGTGCTGATCCCTCATAAAGCGAAGACCGTGGCCAGGGTGGGTGTGGTCTAGGGCAAAGACTGGCAAACTGTGGTTGACTCACTGTTCCTTTAAATAAAGCTTTATTGGAAGGTGGGCAATGTACATAACATGTGTGACTGCCTTTGTACTGCAACAATAGAGTATGCAAAAGACAGCCCACCAAGCTGAAGATTTTCCTATCTGGCCCTAGACAGGACAAGGTGGCCTGTCCCATGTGGAGGTGCGTGCCTGCAATCTCAGCCTTTGGGAGTCTAAGGCAGGGGAATTAAGAGTTTGGGTCCAGCCTGAGCAAGACGGTGTATCAAAAGAACAAGGAAAGGTTGCTGATTCTGACCGAAGGAAACTCAAGGTTAAGCGAGTCAGCCGGTTTCTTCCTGCATGACTTCTCAGAGGCTTTAACTCACCAAAATGGACTGTCAAGCTCTAGAAAAGGAGACACATGTCGCTCACCTACTAAACAAGGGCTTCCCTTTCTCTTGAGGCACCTTCAAGGCAAGTGGGATGTTGCTCAAGCAGACAAATTTAGAGAGGAAAGTAACGGGTCAAAGGATGTAAAGCGTTGGTGTGGCTGACAAGGACCAGATAGGGACTCCCTGGAGCTTTACAAGGTAGTACTGAGCGGTATGCCTTTGCTATCTCCAGCCAGAGAAGCTGGCAGATGCATCCTGAGCAGCTCCCACAGCCCTGGCTTTATTCGGCCGCCTGTTTACAGTGGTGTTCAACAACCCTGTCCTGATGGGCTGTGTGTTCCTCAGGTCCAAGAAGAGAAGGGAAAATCATGATACTAATAAGGAATGTCAGTCTTCATCAGCATCAACCGACATTGTGAGAATTGAATTTCCACCTTTCATGGCATACATTAAACAAGGGGCTTTATCTCTTCCCACAGAACTGATTCACCATAATTCCTTCCTTTTGGCCCTTGTCATGTAAATCGTGGCATTTCTCCCCCTCCTGGCAGCAGGAGCTCAGATTAGAGGAGAGAATCCAGACGCCCAGACCTGCAGCTGCTCTGTGCTTTGTCTGTCTGTCTTTCCTGTCTGGATCTCCTCCTTGTGCTGCTCACTATGCGATTGTGCCTTCTGCAGGTGGATTAGGAATGAGCGAGGGCAGAGCAGATGGCCTTCGTGGGACCTCAGCCATGGGACCTGCAGCAGCTGCAGCGTGCACAGATGACTATTGAGAGACTTGTAGGGGACAAATCAGATCACCACTGCCCTGGTACACCCCCACTGTACCCTGGGTAATTTCTAGTTCCTGGCATCTGTACTAGATGGACAGGAACAGAGGTGGCCATGGGCTGTTACAAGAGCCACGGACCAGGGGACTACCTGGGCCTGTGGAGGAGAGGGCTTCCGAACTGTGGGCTGAAGACCAGCCCAAAGGCTCTGCAGGAAGGAGCAAATTCCAGGGAGAGCCATCCCTGACACATAACTGTTGCTCAGTGAGACCAGGAATAGCCATGATATCACTGCTCTGTAAAAGACCTCAAATGGCATGGTCACCATGTTACTGTCTCCTATCAGCTACATGAGCAGGGCTAAGACATTCCGGAAACAGTTAGGATTCAGTCCCAATCAGAACTGAGTAGATTATCTCATCAATCAGAAACTCTTTCTTTCCACCTGTGAGACGGGGTTAGAGCCACATGCAGGAGAGAGGTTGACATGAAGACTGAATGCCGTAATGCGGGTGAGAGCTCTACAGCAGCCCCCAAACATGGTAAATCGTCAGGTACATGCAGCTTTTACTCGTCACCCTTAGCGTGTCTCCTGGCGATACTATCACAAGGCACCTGGGAAATGCGTAGGGGGCCTGGCTTGAGTAGGAATCCTTGGTTTCCATGGGACTGGATACGACTGTGTGTATTTGCAATTTTAAATGTATTATCCATCTATGGAAGTCTGCTCCATATAAGTACTAAGCTCAGAATGATACCTTTGTTATAATCACATTACATTTTTTCAATAATCTGGGAAGACAAGCTTCACTGTCCTTCCCATTTCACTGAGAGAAAATTGAAGCCCAACTCCATGGAGCTTGTGAAGCAGAGATCTCGGCTCCAGGGTCAACTCCAAGATCAAGATCCACCCCCCTAGGCTCTCGGCTGAACCTGTGTTCAGCTGCCAGTCCTGTTCTGAACTGAGAACACCTGCTGAATCACCCCTCCTAGACCATAATATGCATCTTTTCTGCAGAGGAGTCAGGGCCAAATCAATACTGGGAACACATGGAAGTGGAGGCAGCATGTTGATGGTGACGGGTGGAAAGCTGAGCCTCTGGGAAGTCAGTGTGAGCCACACTGTGCACACAGCCTTGCCATCCCCTGAAGCCTTTGCAAGTTAGGGATGAACAGACTGAGCAAGGGCTCCAGAGAGCAAGAGGTCAGCCTGATTTGGCAAAGTGTGCAGTGATGGGGAGGTCCACCAGAATAATGCTGGCACGCTTTGGTACTGTCACGGGGGTGAGCAGGTATTCTCTCTTTAAGGCGGGTATGCTGCAAAGCCAGACCCCATCACCACCCTCATTATAGTAAGCTGGGGAGGTCAGGGTTGGCAGGCAAGAGTGTTCATGCATTGTACACGTGCGTGGGAGTGGATGCTGGGCCACCACGGAGGGAGGTTGAGGAAGCTAGCATCTCTTTGCTCACTGCCTGGCCTCCCACTCCTTCCCTAAATCAAGCAACAGCTATTGCTTTTGTGCCAAGCTTGCCAGACATTATGCTAAGTCCATAAGTCAGTTCTTGATCACTGGGAGGAGGGTCTCAGTGCCAGGGAAGAGGGTGCCAAGAGTGAGCATAGTCATCAGAAGCAAAGGCAAAGCACATGAAGGTGTGGTTCAGCCAGTGGTCACGCCAAGGCCTCTCAGCCTCAAAGGCACAGTCTTCATTTGATGGAGCCTGTCTGAGTCAGCCCCTCTGGAATGTCACAAGCCTCTCCTGGATCCTGTCTGTGGTGGTCACTGTCAACTTAACCAGGAGCCACCCCACCAGGGAAAACTGCTTTCATCCACGTTTGTGCTTTCCTTGTCTCATTGAGATAATTAATCTAAACTGGGGTTCACTCAAGACTTCCCTACTTGTGCTTGGATATACCACTTCATCCTTCCCTGTCTCAGATCACCTACCTGTAGAGCAGAGAGCCTGCCTCTGCCTCTCAAGTACTGCGATTAAAGGCATGCGCCACCACTGCCTGGCTCTCATGTGTTTTCTAACCCATGGCTTTTCTTTCACAAACCTTTGACTCCCCAAAGAAGTTTCCTGCTTTGATAGTTTGTCTTTCCTTTTCTGTGGTTCGAAGAGCTGCCTTTTGGCTTGATGCCCTAAGCAATTTCTCCATGTTGTAGTGTCTTTTTCTATAAAGAGAGGATGATCAGGCCAAGTCAAGAAGAATGCAATTAGATTCAAATTAGAAAATGCAGGCATGGCCAACGGACTTGACAACTTCTTGTCCCTAACTGGTAAACCAACAAAGCAACAGAGATTCCTTCGTTTATTCAACTAGTTCATCCCCTTGTTTATCCCTCTAATTTCCTCATCTCTCCATCTTGCTACCTGTGCACTGCCTCACCCGGATGCTGCTGGAGCGAGCCAGGGTCTTTGCTCCCACGCAGCTCAGAATCTGGGCCCAGCAATGCACCAGGTTGCTGGAGAATTCATCCCTTAGGTGACAGCCGTGTTATTAAAGTAGCTTCCCTAAGGTTTGCCCTCCCTCACAGCCAGGTGCCACCGTTAAACCATTAGTTTAACCTCTCGTCATGTTCAAGTATGATTTGTTGAAATAAATCCACAGTCAACATCTGGCTGAGGTTCGTTCCTTTCACGTGAGCCACACAGCCAGCCGTCCAGCTCTTGTCTCCTCTGGCTCGCTTCACTTCTTAGGGGGCAGAGCCAGCACCATTGGCAGCCTCAGCTGTCTCAGCATCTGGGGAGGGTGCTGCATGCAGGAGTGCTAACCTCAAGTAATTGGCCAGAAGAGTGAGCAACTAATGACATGGAACCTCTGTGAAGGTAAGTAAAAGGCCGGGGACCCTCGGCTGAAGCGAAACAGAGGCTGCGGTAATGAAGATGAAGAGGCCTAGGAGGTGGGAGGCTATTGTTGCCAGCATTGTTTAAAGGAGCTCGTTAGTGTCATCAACCGTAATGACCTCATGCCAGGGCAAAGGTCAGAGGGCATGAGGAATTGGTGTGCATGATGGATGCTGACCCAGAAGTTTCATGAATCATTTCTAAGATGTGAGCTCTGCCTGGCACATAGGAGACATGGAAACACCAGATGATTCAGAGAATAAATGCAATCTGGTGCTGTGGAATGCACGGGGTTCTGGTGGGAGATAAATGGCACTAGACCAGACACGCACACAGCTGAGTCCTGCTGGGCCATAGCTTTGCTGTACATTACATGGGGCTGTGCATTGTGCTCACCACGGGGCAGAGGGTTTCTGTGTGCAGTGGATGTCCCGCATGACCTGCTGGTGTCTCCTTAACAGACCGAAATCTGGCCCATTGGAGGAGAATAGCCCAGAAGCACTCACTGCAGACATCCTGTTAGAGGCAGTTCCTGTGCAGGGTGGGGAATGGTTGACTCCATGCACCCTGGCTGAAATCCAGGCATTCAGTAGGTGCTTAACCAAATGTCCAGCTAAGATGCTCTGGTTTCTTATGTTTTACTTTCCTGTACTGGATTAGCTGTCACCATAACCCTCTTCTACACACACACACACACACACACACACACACACACACACACACACAGCACCTATATTCACAAATACACTCTCACACAGTTTCTGTGCACACTCGCATGTTCTCACATTCTCACACATTCATTCTCACAGTCATCCCCTTTAACCACTGCTCACACTACTTCCACCAAAGATTCACTTGGTCCTGAGTCTGGCCAAGTGCCATGTTTTAGCCAGTGGTGTTTTAAGGAGACTTGATTTGCACTAGAGGCTTCAAAAGTTCTCACACACCCCTACTTGTCTCGCTGCCGCTACCCATGGCCACAGGAGAATGTCAAGCTGGTGTGGTGGGCAGAGGCCAGACACCTGTCTGTCATCTTTGCACTGGTCATGCATGATCAGAGCCCCTGCAAGCTCCACCAAACCAAGCCTATCCTAATTACATACTTACAGGTGCGTGAGCAAAATACTTGCTGCTTTCAGCTGCAGGCTTCAGAGCAGTTTGTCCCCGGGATTATTATGACAAGGAACTGCTGATATCATCAGCTGCAATTACTGTCTGGGAGGAAGCTTGAAACGAAGCCTGAGAAGTGACGAGGCACTTTCCATCATTTCTTCTTTCCTTATTCCTTTGGATCACAGAAAGTGTGTGCAAAGTGTGTCTGTATGTGTTGAGATCAAGCAGGCGTTAATTGCTTAAATGATAGTTAGGAATCATGACCCGGGACTGGAGAGAGAGCTCTGTCAATAAAGTGGTGGCTACATAGGCACGATTCCCAGCACCCATGTCCAAAGCCAGGAGCTAGCACCGTGCTCGTAATGTCTTCCTAATGCTGAGGATGCAGACAGGCAGCGTTTTGGGGCTCTCTGACAAACTAGAATCAGTTCAGACCTCTAAGTTCAGAAAGAGACTATCTCGGAAAATAAGGTGGACTGGGATAGAGCACACTTACTGTCAATCTCTGGCCTCCACATGCACACGTGTGCACCCCCACCCACCCCCACACGCACAGAATTGTGATTGTGACCTTAAGAGTCCAGCTGCCCCTGCTGTGCAGTCTCCTGTGCAGAGTTTGGTGTCTGTGACAGTTCTACCCATGCTGCATGTTAAGATTTGCTGAAAGATGCTGACAGTTTGTCTGGCCCACCCTGGTCCTCCCAGTGAGGTGGTGCACAGGAAGGGCAGATGAGACATGCTCATTTCCTTTCTGCAGCAAAAAAAATTGCCACAGACTTGGAGCTTAAAATGACATAAGGATCACCATGGAGATATGTAGGTCAGAGGTCTGAAGGGCATCTTGGGCTGAAATCGGGGTGTAAGGAGAGAGGGTCCTTCCTGGAGGCTATGGGACCAATTTATTTCTTGGACATTTTCAGCTTCCAAGGGCTGCCCATATGCCTCAAGTCATGACCCTGCCATGGTCTTCATATTTGTGCTTCCCTCCCCAGTTCATAAATGGAAACCTAGTGCCCACAGTGGTGGAGCTAACAAGTTCTGATTGTGCCTATCATGAATGAGATCAGTGACCTTATAAAGAGCTTCCAGAAAACTCCTTTGTCCCTTACACTAAGATAAATGTGACATGAAGGCACCATCTCTCAAGGGACTACAAGTCCTTTGGACTCCCCAGACTCCAGAATAGTAAACAATGAATTTCTGTTGTTTACCAATTTCCCAGTCTAAGGTAGCTTGTTACACAGACGAGTGTCCTTCTTCCATCCTCAAAGCCAGCAAAGTGGCATCTTGCTGGTCACAGCTCTCTGCCAACTTCAGTCTGAAAGCTTTGTGTATGTGTCTGTGTGTGTGTGCATATGTATTTGTGCATGTATGTGTGTGCACGCGTGTATGTGTGTTAATGTATATATGTGTGTGTATTGTATATATGTGTGTGCCTATGTGTGGATGTGTATGTAGGTATGCATGTGTGTGAGTGTGGAGGGCACATAGATATGTGCTTGTGTGTTGTACATGTATATGTTTCATCCTGTGCTTGGAGGCCAGGGGTCAGCCTTGTGTGTGGTTCCTTGCAAGCCATCAATCTTTGGGGATTGGCGGAGAACTTACCAAGTAGGCTAGACTAGCTAGTCAACAAGCCCCAGCGATCTGTTTCTGTTGATCTCCCCTCCGCTAGGATTCAAGTGCATATGCCCAGCATGTTTACATGTGGGTCCTAGGGATCATATTCAGGGCCTCAGATTTGCATGACAAAGCACTTATTGACCGAGTCATCTCCCTAGCCCTGGAATCAGCAAGGTTTCTTTATTTCCAAGGCATCATACAATCAGATTTGACTCACAGGGATAACCCGGTATACCACACCTATCTCAAGGTCATTAATCTTAATTACATTTGGAAAGTCTCTTCTACATGTTCAGATACCATTGGGTGAGGTGGAACATCTTCATGAGAACACGATTTTGCCCCAAAGGGTCATGTGCATTTCCAATAAACCCTCCAGTGGGATACAGGAGACTACTCCTTCTCTTCTTAGAATATCCCCCGCCTCCACCCACCCCCAGGGAAGTGCACTTGACTGTGTGTAAAATCTTAGTGTTCAGCTCAGCAGAAAAGTGTTCTCACACTCCCCAAACAGATCTTGTAGCAGAGCTGCATTTGAATACGTTGAAACCAAGATGTTTTAGACTCCTGTGAAATCAAGTTCTTGTTAGCTGGAGACAAGTTCCTGATTAAAATGGTCCAGAGGGCGTGTCCCCTAGCGCGCACTGCTTACTCATCTCTCCGGATGGAGAGCTCAGATCCTGGAGGAGAAATGGATTTATTTTATGGTGGATTCGCAGCCACAGAAATTGCTTCATGCAAATGAAGCTAGGCAGTGTGACTTCATGAATAAGAAATGAACTGACGCCTCTTCTCCCCACAGGCAATGTCACACACTGGGAAATTAATTGTGGCATGCTTTGGGTGGCCCTGGCTGCTCTGTGTAGGGATTCAGCAGACAAAAATGATGCTTCCCTTCCCCAAATTAGATAGGAGGCATCTGTCTTTTTAAGCTTTATTGTGTCTTGTAAGTGACCCATGGGTGGCTCTCCATCCTCCCAGGAGCTTCTGGGACCTTTCAGATTTAAGAGTTCATGGCAGAAGCCACATGTAAACTGAGCCTCACATGGAAGCCTTGGCCTCAGGATCCAAGTGCCTAGGTTCAAATCCCAGTGTGGCTGGAGAATATTCTTACTCACTTTCCCTACTTATAAACTAGATACCATTACAGCACCTACTTCATCAGGTTATTATGAGGATTGATTATACCTATGAAACACTTAGGATGGAGCTCTCCTGACCCCAGGCTACTACTGGAAGGGCCAGATCATGTCACTGGAGCTAAAATTAAAAGGAATAGGACTGGAAAGCTAGCTCAGCTGATAATTTGTCTAGCATGCGCAAAGCCCTGGATTCCATCCTCAACACTGTATAAGCTGAGTATGGTGGTATGTATCTATAATCTCAGTGCTCCTGAGACGGAGGCAGGGGGATCAAGAATTTATGGTCCTCCCCAGCTACATAGAAAGGCAAGCCAACCTTTCAGCGACTACTCAGTGTGCGCCAGCGAAGCCTCGTGAGCATGTGGGCTCATTAGACCACGGCACCTGCCCAAGAGATGCATCACTTCTCCAGTCTCTGAAATAGGAACCTGAGCTTTGAGTGGGTTAAGCTGCTTGCCCTGGTCTGTAGATCAAACATGGCAAAGTTCATGATTCCCATCCAAGTCTGTCTAGTCTCAAAGCTCAGCCTCTGGCTGGTCCCCATTCTAGCTCCCCTGGTGGGCACACACTAGGCTAGCTGGGCCTCCTTTGGTTGCAGTTGATTAAAGCACATTAGATCAGGCTAGACAACCAGCAGCATTCTGTGGAAAGATCCTGGGTTAGCACAGAGGAATTAAACCTCAGCTGGGCAGAACTGTCCCCGAGCTTGGGGACAGAACGCAAACACCATATTGCTGTCACAGTGTGAAAGTTCTCCAGTCTTGGGTCCGCAGGCTCTTCCTATCTACTCCTCTATGCGGTGATGGACCTTTTCTATGCTGAAGATAATTGTATCCACTTAACAGAATCACGGCATTGCCTACTCCCAGGATTTCTTGCTTAGCCATGCATAAATTGGGGCAAGAAGCAGGGAAGCTGGATGTCATAGAGTGTGCTAAGTGTAAGCCAAACCTGGGCTGATGAGCAGGGGGGCGGGAGCCAGTCCAGATCCTTTAAAGAGGTTTTCAGATTTGTATCTGATGTGCTGTGTGACCTTAGACAAGTTACTGATCTCTCTAAGCCTCGCTGTGTCCAGGTGTGAAACGAGGCTGACTGTACTTGCCCATCATCATCTCCCGTATTTGATACAACATCAGCTCCTGTAGAGTGAAGAGTCTGGCTCCCAGCAGCCATTTAATACAGAGCAGCCACTCCAGTCTACAGGGAGAGCCACTGCCTACAGGGAGAGCTACAGCCTA
>JAQHUG010000484.1:836306-847515 GCA_028555095.1 Dicrostonyx torquatus | reverse complement strand
CATCTACAGGGAGAGCCACAGCTTACAGGGAGAGCCACAGCCTACAGGGAGGGCCACCATCTACAGGGAGAGCCACAGTTTACAGGGAGGGCCACTGCCTACAGCTACAGGGAGGGTTACTGCCTACAGGGAGGGCCACTGCCTACAGGGAGAGCCACTGCCTACAGGGAGAGCCACTTGCCTACAGGGAGGGCCACTGTCTACAGGGAAGGCCACTGTCTACAGGGAGGGCCACTGTCTACAGGGCGGGCCACCATCTACAGGGAGAGCCACAGCTTACAGGGAGGGCCACTGCCTACAGGGAGAGCCACTGCCTACAGAGAGAGCCACTGCCTACAGGGAGAGACACAGTCTACAGGGAGAGCCCACACTTGATTCTGGTGACATTGGCATAACCACATTCCCTAGGGAGTATTTTAGCAACTTTTCTCTTGCCTGTAACAAAACACCTGACAAAAGAAATTCAAGGCAGAAAGAGTTTACTTTGGCTCAGGGTATAAGAAGGGATACAGTCCGCCATGGCAGGGGAGGCACAGTGACAGACACAAGGTGGCTGATCAGTCTCTAACAGTAATCAGCAGGCAGGAAGTTGAGTTGGGCTGTATAATCTCAAGTCCCTTTCCCAGTGACATGCTTCTTCCAGCAAGGCTCCACTTCTCAGAGGTTCCACAATCCTCCAAATCAGTGCCACCAACTGGAACCAAGTGTTGACACATGTGAGCCTGTGGGAGACCACAACCAGGAAAGAGCATCGAATTTGGACAATGTGGAGCTTTTGAACTGGAATATCAGGGGACTCAGCAGAGCTCAGAAAAAGAGAAAAGGAATGGTGAGGTGGCCTAGGAAGCAGAGGCATACCTATCCCTCCACTGCCCTCTTCTCACCCAGGACTGGCCGTGATTTATGCGGCTCACTTCAAGGTGGACATGCAAAGCCCCTGCCTTGTTCAAACATCATTAATAATTTCAAGATGGCACCAGGAAGAACTAAACCCAACCTTTTGTAGCACGAGGCTTAGGTGATCATTGGCACAGATCATGTGACAGCAAGGCCTGCCTGGCTCCTCACTGGCAGAGAGAAGTATATGGGTCCAGTGTGGGCCAGCATGTTCTCTCCCTCCCTGGACCCAGCTTACTGAGGTCTTTGACACGTCCAACAAGAAACAGGGAGTTTTGACCAAGCAACTCATCATCAGGAAGTCTACGGTGGATAATATTGCAGTTAAGTGTACCTATTGAGCTTGTGTGTATATATAAATGTTTCCTGTTGACTGGAGTCTGTAGTTACTGGAGTGTTGCCATGGAGATTGGCAGGACCAGCTGTTGTCTCATTTTCCCCCAAAGAATTGTATGCTAATGAAGGTCCCCTGGAGAATTCTCCAGGGGCAAGATGAGCTACTGAAAAATCTGCAAACCAACCACAGGTAGTGGATGCCAGGCTCATGTGTGTTGTTAATAACATGGTTTTAGGGGGTTTTGCTGAGACGTGGCTAATTGGGGAGAGGAATCTGGAGGTAGGCAGCTTCAAAAGAGGAAGATGGAATCCTCCCTCAGACACTGAATAGCTGTGTTGTTAAATTCCTGAGAGCCTGTTTCTTCATTTAGAAAATGAAGGTTGATATCTCAGATTCCTGGGAGCTTAGGCATGGAGTATGTGGAAGGCTTGGCTCGGTTTCTGGACAGGCATGTGGGCATGATGAGGTCATGATATACTGATGATATTAAAGAAATCATCGCCATTAAGCTCCTAGGCTTCACCCAGGGCCCTAGGCATTGTGTTTTGACTCATCTAGACAGAAGACCAACCCACCAGTGAGGAAACTGTTGTCCTCATTTTATAAATAGGATACAAAGAGCTCAAGAGCGTTGCCTGAGGTCACCCAACTAAGAGAAGGCAATGTCTGGATTCCAAATCAGGCAATCTGACATAGAGCCCAAGAGACACAGTCTACTGGGCTCTGGAAGTCCATCTGCAATTAAATGACCAACAGATCCCCCTGACAGAGCCCTGGGGGCAAGCTGGAGGGGCAGGTGTTTATTTAATGGGCAATATTGGTGATGCTGTTAAAGAACCAGAGGTCTCATTAAAACCCATCCCACTGACTCCTCTGGAGCTGCAGTAGCTCTTGCCTTCATCTCATCTCTAGACTGGAATCAGGATCTGTATACAGAGCCTGACTCATCTGCTACTCACTCCAGTGGTCCTTCCTTCTGCGGCAGGCCCTGGGTCTGCTTACCTCGTCCTCCCGTGAATAGAACAATAACAGCAAGTAAGTGCAAAAGCACAAAACCAGACCCTTGGACTTCTCATTAATCCTATCGAGTTCCTCAAATATGGCAAGCAGCTTCTCCTCAGGGCCTTTGCAAATGACACCCCTCTTCCTGGGCTGCACTTCCCATTCCTCACTCTGAGCATTTGTCCAGGCATCACTGGACAAATTTTCCACCCTCTGTCTGAGTGTAAATGTTCCTAATTCAAGGAAGTCATCCTGACCGCTCCATCTGCCTCCTACCAACTGCTACAGACACCTGTCTGCTGGCCTTTACATTAGTCAGTGGATCGTCTCTTTTTATGGCTGTTTCTGTTCACTCCTGAGTCACCAAATGCCTCAATGGCTGGCTGAATTTGTTGAATAAATGAGTAAGTGAGTAAGAACCTACACAGGCCTAGCCTGTGCCCTGGGGAATCCAGGCTTTCTGCGGCCATCCCAGCTTCTTGGATATTTGGTAGGGGACTGTGGTCCCACTAAGTGCTCAGGAGCACATCAACAAAACAAAAGGATTGCCTGCTGTGGGAAGGATGCAGGCAAAGAATAACTAAACAGCTGCTGTGTCTCAGGCCCAGGATCTCCCATGAAGTTTTAAAAAAAAAATGGCCACTGTGTGCATTTGGCGATGGAGAAAAATGAGAGTCAGGTTGGATACAGGGGCATTCCTGTCCCTCACCTTGGGTGTCCATTCCTCCTCTGTCAAATGGGAGTGGGGCAAGTAGGTCAGACAACCCTTGAAGTCTCTTCCAACTCGGTCCTCCTCTTCCTGAGGTTTGGACTTCTCCTGTGCGTGTGTGCATGTGCTGGCCTCCCTGCGAGTGCCCAGAGTCCCCTCACTCAGACAGGGGCTGTGTCATTAGCTGAGGCTGCAGTTTGAAGCCCCTAGATGAAGTACCTGTCTTTGGGTGCTGTAAATGTCAAGGAGTTCAGGCTCAATGCACCTGGGGAAGCTGCCCTGTCTTGTTCAGCCATTCCACCAAAAAGGTTAGGAAGGGACTGGATGCTAATGCCCCTTCCTGGCGGCTGAGCCACGCTGCCTTCCCAGGGCTGCTCGGGATATTTATTCAACTCACTAACACCGGATGCTTTTCCAAGGCAGAGGCAGGGGCTGTGACAGATGATAACACAGTCGGCAGCCACAGGAGGGCGAGATGGGAGATAATGGGCAGCTCCACCTCCCTTTGCTGGCTCTTTGTATTTCATCTGTGATTCCCCTGAAGCCTCAGAATCACTGCTCCTAAAACTCAAAGGCAGAAATGAAATTTCATTCCAGGCACCAGGCAATGGGGTCGCTGACATTTGCTGGGATTGCTTTAATCTTGCCTGAAACATCCAACAAGAAAGAAATGTGGTAAGCTAGGTCTTGCAGGCAGACTCACCCTGGGAACGGGTTCCTGGTCTCTCCTCAGGCTGGACTCACCTTTCTCCTGAACATTTGAATTCTACAGGAGGAGCTACAGAATGAGTTCACTTTTTAAAAAAACTTCTTTTTTTTTTTTTGGTGGGTATGCTGTTCTGGGAATGGAGCCCAGGCTTTGTGTGCATTAGGCAAGCGTCCTACCTCTGAGTTGTGCCCAGCTCTCAAGTTTTTAGCTTCTGCAGTTGCAATCTGTTGGGGGTGGGGGAGTGGAAAGCAGGAGACTAGTTTGTAAGTCAGAGAAATAACAGAATGGGAAACAGGCAAGGGAAAGAGAGTGAAAGGAAGATAGCCAGCAGTGGTTGGTGATTGGGAAGGTTCCTGAAAAGCTGCTCAGGGTTGGCAGGATGGCGCTATGGCTCTGTTTCCCTCATTGCTCAGGGATGGCAGGATGGCGCTATGGCTCTGTTTCCGTCATTGTTCAGGGATAGCACGGGTGGCACTATGGCTCTGTTTCCCCACACTAAGGGATGTCAGTGTTGGCACTACGGTTCTGTCCCCCCACTGCTCAGGAATGGCAGGGTTGGTGTCATGGTTCTGTCCCCCCACTGCTCAGGGATGGCAGGGTGGCGCTATGGCTCTGTTTCCCTCATTGCTCAGGGATGGCGGGGTGGCGCTATGGCTCTGTTTCCCTCATTGCTCAGGGATGGCGGGGTGGCGCTATGGCTCTGTTTCCCTCATTGCTCAGGGTTGGCAGGGTGGCGCTATGGCTCTGTTTCCGTCATTGTTCAGGGATAGCACGGGTGGCACTATGGCTCTGTTTCCCCACACTAAGGGATGTCAGTGTTGGCACTACGGTTCTGTCCCCCCACTGCTCAGGAATGGCAGGGTTGGTGTCATGGTTCTGTCCCCCCACTGCTCAGGGATGTCAGTGTTGGCACTACGGTTCTGTCCCCCCACTGCTCAGGAATGGCAGGGTTGGTGTCATGGTTCTGTCCCCCCACTGCTCAGGGACAGCAGGGTGGCCGTATGGATCTATGCTTCCCCAGGCACTGCTCAGAACAGGAACTCGTTACTCATTGGCTACACCCTGAATGTGACATTATTTTATGTCTGTTTTAAGCATGAGGAAACTGAGGCACAGAGAGGCGATGGTGCCTGGCAGACAGCAGTGCTCACCACAGAGGCTTTGCACCCCTCTCTGACAGCAGCTAATAGCCTTCTTAAGGGCCCAGCGGCACACACTCCCATAATTCTTACATTTGGGAGATGATAGCCGAAAAATCAGAAGTTCAAGGTCATACTCAATCACACAGTGAATTTGAAGCCAGCCTAGAATCCATGTGACCCTGTCTCCAAGTAACAATAATGATTTCACTAAGATCACTCACGCTAGCTGAAGCATTGTTGGTCATCCCAGTTCTTGTCTCAGGTAAGTTCCAGTGTGACTCCCAGTGCCGTCACCATTTTCATTAGAATTTGTTCAAGGGAAGAAACTGGAGAAGGAGAGGGCTGACTAGAGTCACACAGGTGGCACAGCAGAGACAGCCTTCACCGAGGACCATCTCCACCCATTAGTTATCACCCAAGACTTCATCACATGGCTGTGCCTCACTCTGGATGACTTTGGGCCCAGCCGGGGGTCGATCAGTTTGCCTTTTTGTCAGGAACTGTGGGGAGGGACCGCTCCCCTCTGGAGATTTGTGGTGGTGTCTCTTCAGCTCTGGAGCAGGCATCCACGATAGATGTTGAAGCTAGAGCTGAGCAGAGGGAGGGCTTGTTTGATATGCTCAAAAGAGCTGGGTTCCAAGGAGTTGGCTGTACGTGCCTGTCTGTTGACAGTGGGTTCACACATCTATCTCAACTGAACCCCATGCAAGGCAAGGAGGAGGACTTCCTGGAGGGATCTGAGTTTGTACCTGAGGAACAGGACCACAAGGCTTTAGAGACCTCGGGAGGTCCCACAGCAAGGAATTGGCAAAGCCTCCCTGGCCTCCATGGCTGTGGGTTCTATTGGTTTGGGGTTTTCATCAGTGGGTAACCAGGAGACTTTGGGGAGCAAAGAGATGGGTGCAGATGAGTCAATCCTGTGGACCTGTGTCCCTATCCAACTGCCCAACCATCCCAGCCTCACTATGGCCCCCATGGACAGGTGCTTGGATGCAGAAACCAGCACCCAGGAGTGCTGTGGAGGTCAAGCAGGCCAGGCTGTTAAAGCAGAAAGGAGATAAGCCAGGGCACCTAGAATTGGGGAGCAGAGAGGAGTAAAGGCCTGAGAGCGCTCGGGTATAGGTTTGGGGAAGAGAGGGTAATAAACATTCTAAAGTTGATCATGACCTCTGAAAGTAAAAATAACATTGAATCACATACTTACATAGGATTGCCTGAAAATTATGCAACCAAAAGTTGATAAAATTGTTTTTAAAGAAAGGTGGTCCTAGGAGGACTGCTGGCTGAGCGCTGAGAGCACCACATGTGACACTGGCGGGAAACTCTATCACTAGGGAACCACTGCCTTCTGTTACAGAGCTCTGGGCTTCTCGATGGTGATGCCACTGGTCCTCTCCATCACTGTGGCTCCTCGAGAGCTGCATGGTTCCTTCCTCACCGTGAGCCCTGCCATCTGGCCAGACACCAGCCTTTTGATTCTGACCCAGGGTGCTTTGCACATTAAGCCCAGACTGAAAAACAAAATCTGGTCCAAAGACCACTTGCCAAGTAGGAGTGGACGTAGCCAGTAACAACATATTCTGGAGTCTGCGGCCAGAACTGTGCACACTGCCCTCTGGAGTCTCTGCCTAATGCCTTTTGTATCACCTGGGCAGATTCCAAAGGAAATAGACAAACTGTCTCTCCATCAGCAAACCACTCTGTTCCCTGGAGAGCTCTGTCCCCACAAGGTTCTATTGGGAGCCTGGGGTGCCCTCCCTGAGGGATAGATTGGTTAGAGTTTCTGGTCTGCCAAGACGGGGCTGTGGGCTCCAGGGGAAATAGCCTATTCTAGTGCTCAGTGTTAGTGGAACCATGGCTGACAGCTTCCTCCCGAGCTGGAAGACAACATGAGTCTGAGGCTGGAATGTGCTGTCTGGTGGAAGGCACTGGGCAAGAGGTGCCTACCGTGAGCGCCCAGTGCCTGGATATAGAGAGCAGAGAGGGGAGAAAAGGGAGACTTGGTTCTGGGGTGCCAAGGGAAAGGGAAGGCAGCCAGGCCTGCAGGAGGTGGAGATCACTGCCTATACTCACACTTTACTTGAGAGAGCCTGACTCATTCAAATAGGATAACACAGCTCATCCGAAATGATAGACCGTTCCAGGATAGGTGGAAGCTATGTCTCTGTTTCGCCCTTGCCAGGAAATGAAACACAAAGCCTGCTAGACATGGTGGGTCTCCTGTTTGACCATGTTGAAGACAATCACCCTGTTGTGTGCCTTGGGACCAATGTCCCACCCAGTCCTTCATGAGGTGTCTCCAAGCATCAGTCACACTGTGACGCTCAGTAACTAGATACAAGTGCCAGGACCGCAGAAAAGTGCCACCTACAATAAGTGGGGACAGCCTAGGGTCCATGAAAGTGAAAGAGTCCCTTCATCTGCCTTGTAACACGTGACAGATTCGCTTGCGAATCCAAAGGCGTGTGGAAAGGACCATAAACAGCTCCACTCACACCGCCACCTGGGTGCAGGCCGGGAGGACCAGGCCATGTGAGTTCTGAGGCTGCTTTTATAGACAATGAGCGACAAGTGAGAACCACGTGCTTTTACAGGAAAGGGGAGTCTGGGCTCTGCGTGGCAACAACACTGCTGTCATTATCGCTGACTCCTCCGTGACTTTCGCACCTTCCCGTTCTGTCATGTCATCTGCGGTGCTGTATCAGAAGGAGTGTTATTCTCACAGAAGAGGCTGAGACCAGAGAGGGTCTTAGAGCCACGGAAGTGAATGGCAGCTGGAGGCACGGCAGGGTGGTTATTTATGTAGAGAGTTTGTGCCCCTATGGAAGGTCTGCTGGTTGCAGTCAAATCCCAGGGTGGTGGCACCCTGGGTGGTAGTCATGCTGCTGTCATTGTTTTCTCCACCACTGAGTCTCCACAGACAAGACAAGCTGGTGCTCTAGCTCTGGTGAGCAGCATGGAAGCCCTACGAATAAAAGCAGTCACCCAAGGGCCAGTACACAGTGACACTGGATACAACTGGATACATTGCTTAGATCCCACCTTATCTGATTTGCAGATTATTTAGGAAGTCTGGGGTTATTTTTGCTCAACAGTTAATGTGGGTTAATTGTGTGTCCCAAGAGATAAATTGAGGTCCTAATTCCTAGTGCTTCAGACCAGACCTCACTTGAAAGCAGGGGTACTGCAACTGTACTTAGGTAAAAGCAGTCCACACTGCAGTCAAGCCAGCCCCTACCAACTACAAGAGGTGCCCTCGTGACAAGGAGGGGGAGACTGGCACGATGCTACTATAAACCTCAGCAAGGACAGCCGAAGTTAGGACATGGGTCAGCTGCCATCCCACATCTACCACGTACATCCTCAAGAAGCCCTAAGCTGTGTCGTTCTACCAAGAAGCTGGCAGTTTGGCAAGAGTGTCCCTCCCCTGTGGCTGAGGAACACCACTTACTCCCTTTGGTCTTTGTGAGCTCCTGTTTGCCACATTGCCCCAGGACATGCTCAGTTCTGCATGTACCAGTTGACAAGGAGTCAAAGAACAAAATGGGTGGACTACCAAGCAGACTCCCATCTCCCAGATTGGTCCTCTGCATAAATCTGATGCAGGTGTTAGGGAAGTGTGTTGCCTCTAGCAGCCATCACTCCTGTGAGGAAGCAGCTTTGCTGACAGATGATGAGGGCCTCTAGCAAGCGCTTCATTCTTTCTGCCGTTCCAGTTCCATTCCTTTCGTGCAGTTAGTGTTCTGTGACGTTGCAACCCGTGCTGGGAGTTGAGGATACACAAGGAATGAAAAGCAAACACTCGGGTGCTCCCAGAGCTTAGAGAACTCATTCGGGCTGCCAGAGAAGCCAGGCAAAAGAGGAACACAGAGGGCAGTGAGTGCTTTGAGAGGGGACAGGCAGTTGCTAGGGGCCCTGGGCAAGCTTGTTAAACACAAGCTCACGCAGATGCCAGGAGGCGCTGTGCACAGACTCACCCTAAACCTTGGGAGGGAGACTTGCTCTCACCCCCCACATGACTGAGCCCAGGAGGAAGAACAGCCTCTCCCAAGGCCTGCAAGGCTCTCGGGGAGCTGCTGTGGGGCTCTGCCCAGATCCTCTATACCACTGCTGCCACTTCTGGCTGCTCCCGCTGCTCACCTGCTAGGGGCTCAGGGTAGCCAATGGCCTACCTATCTCACCTCTAGCTGCTCTGCACACTCCCACTGCTCTCCAGCCTGTCCGTTCTGTGGATCGGGGCTAATCTTGAGATGCTCCCCTGACCGATCCCTTTCTGACTAAACCCTGTGGCTCTGGTCTGTATTGGAGCACACCAGTATGCCCCTCACCACCTGGTCCATCTCACAGTGGTGTGTGTCTGTCAATGTGGTTGTGACAGAGTCTCCCCCCGCCCCGTTTGTTGGGAATTTTCTCTGAAGCTATAACTAATCTTGTAAGTCACTCATGTGTTTGTTCTTTCAACAATCATTTAGTGAACATTTAGCATCTCTCTCCTGATAAATGGTGCATCTGATGAAATCAGCAGTTATGCCTGACTTGCCCACCTGTGTATTTTTTGCAGGAACCAGAAGAAGTGGTGTGTTTTAACCAAAGTACTGACAATGGGCTGAGCATTTGCACCCCACCCCAAACTAACATGTTAAAATCCTAACTCCCAACCTTTGTGAGGTGATGAGGTGAAGGAAAGGGACTCCATAGAGTTCTCCTGATTCCCAACTGTCCCGTGAGAATTCAGTGAAGAGCGCTGTCTGCAAGCCAGAAGAAACCAGGCTCAGAGATTGCCCATACCAACACCCTACTCTTGCACGTCAGCCTCCAAAATTGTGGGGGAAAAATCAGCACCCAGGAGAGAGTCCCCTGGCTGTTCCTGTCCTGCATGACTTCAGCCCAATACCATGCCCGACGTGCCCCCTCCTGTTTTATATTAGCAGACTCGGTCCTGGAGGCTGGAGTTTGTTAGTTTGGAAATTATGAAAAGTATGTTCTGGAGCAGATGGCCCCATGGAGGAACAAGGTAGCCGGGTGGACACCAGAGGGCCGAGGAGTCCACAGACACCCAGGGTCCTCTCAAGGGATACACTGGGTCCCCTTCAGGAATGCTGAGGCTAAAGCCTAAGATGCACATTGGATCGCCCAGCTGCAGCACAAGCCTGCTAATAAGCTACGTAAAGCACGTTTGGTTAACTGAGCAGGAGGGGACCTGGCTGAGATCTTCTCTACTCTTCTCTTTGGGTCTGAGGACCTTGAGGTCCTATTACTTTTGTTGCACCAAAGGGCAAGGGGAGCTCGGCTGTCCTCTGTGATCCTCCAGGCTTTTGGGAGGACTGTAAGTACTGGGCTGCTTCTATGTCAGATGCCCTTACACAGTGGGACACTAACCTTTTAGCAGACTAGAGTGGGAATACCTCCAGCTCCTTTGGGGGGCAGGGGGTGTATCTCTAGCTATGGATGAATTTTGAAGGGATGCTGCCATCTAACAACATCCAAAGGCCTCCGCTGCAGAAGGGAAGGCTCACACCAGCACAGCCTGATCCTGTGCCTCTGGGCTAGTCACAGCGCCTGCTGCCTGTGCTGCCTCTCCCTGACACCTTCAGATCTTCAGTGTCTCCCCTTCACTCCTTCCCCACCCTTCAGGGGTCTCCCCTCTTTCATTCTTCTCTTTAGACCACATAAGGTTCCTTGCATACAGCATGAGCTTCCCAGTAACATCAAGAACACAGAAATCTCAGGAGAACAGAGCAGGAAAATGCCTCCTCCTCGGCATGCCCAGTGGCATGTCTCCAGGTGCTCCAGGTGCCAGGTGCTTGGCTGGTTCATGTCCCAACCTGGTGATGGCAGGAGACAGAGGTGTGGGCCTCTGGGGAGCAGGGACTGCTGCTGCTGCTGCTTCTGTCTCATTAATCCTCTGCTAATTGTGGCAAATGGGATTTTACAGTTCTCCAGGCCCTTGCCTGTATGCACCTCAGAAGACGGGGTTGTGGGCCAGCCTTGGAGTCCCTTCAAGATCTGCCTGGCTAGTGCATTAGACCCTCTATGTGACTCTGGATACCACAGCCATCTCGTTGGCGAAGGGAGGGAAGTCTGGAATCCATATTGAGGCTTTCTTTCTCCATTCCCTAGTAACATCCTCATTGTGATTCACCATGGGTGTCAGGGAGCCCATGGGCCACAATGATGACTTAGTCGCTTAACCAACTCTATGACTGGCACATACTTCTTTCTGAGGGTTGGGTTCCCAGGGCCTAGCCCAGGTCACCAAAGTCCTGAATCTTTTGAAAGGAAGGAGCTGGCTCACAAGAGCTATGGTCAACTGATCTCAGGGTCTCTACTTCCTCACCTGCAATGTTGGAGAATAATAATTACCCCTCTGGGGAGTAGAATGAAGAAATTAAACTGCGGGCGCCCGCCCAGAC